>VALG01007002.1:0-19890 GCA_009835305.1 Ipomoea purpurea
GTACCGAATACTCACGAAACGACTTGGTCAAAGTACTGGCAATGCACAAATATTTGAATATTTTTCATTACAAGTCCATAAAGAAGTCGTACTATATGAATTTATAACTCTATTACAGCTCGTTTGGTTCGCTAGAAAATATTTGAAGGGAAATTGAATTGAAATTCCATGAAAAATAAATTCCAAGAAAATAGATTCCATTGTTTGGTTGGTGGAAAAGAAATTACTGGGAATATGAATTCCATTGTTTGGTTGAGTTTGGAATGGACAGGAATAATAATGTATAATGATCAAATATAACCCTACCAACAATAATAATATAATAATAATAAGAGTAATTAATAAAGAATGGTGAGGGTAAAATTGTCATTATTAGTTTATTCATGGAAAACCGTTTTTTCATGGAAAACAAAATACCTAACATTAGCAAGGAATTTGTTTTCCTCAAACTCAAGGAAAACTTTTTCCAATGAAAAATTTTTCCATCCAACCAAACAACATAAAGCATCATTTTCCTTCACCTTTTAGGAAAACATTTTCCAATGGAAAATGTTTCCATCAAACCAAAAAACCCCTAATAGTGTTCTCATTAAGGGTGTGTTTGGATAACCCGGAAATGACTTCTGGAAGTCATTTTCCGGGTTTTTTGGTGTTGGTTACATTGGAAAATGACTGGTCAAAGGAAAATGGGGTGGAGTCAATGAAAAGGAAGGCAATTTTATGGAAAATGACTTCCTTTTTTTTTGGGGGGAATTCATTTTCCAACTTTTTTACACCAACATCATCAACACCATACCACCACCCCCACCACTACCAACATACACCGTCGCCGCCATCACCACCATACACACCCACCACCATACCACGTTGCACATACCTTCGCCGCCGCGCCACCACTAACATACCCATGCAACCACCGTCTGCCCATCACATAACCACCACCACCACCATTGCCGCCGCAACACCGCCGCGCCACACCATATCCACCGCCACCATACACCACACCAGCCACCACCACCCACCATATACCGCACCACAGCGCAACGATGTAGCGCGCCACCACTACCGTATAACCCCGCCGCCACCACCACCATCCACCGCCACCACCACACACGCACCACACACCATACCACGCAACCCACCGCCCGCCACCACACCACCATACAAGCGGCTACCACTACGACCATACCCACCACCACACCACCGCGCCACCCGCCACCACCGCACCACCACCACACCCGCCGCCACGCCACCACCACCATACCACCGCCGCCACCACCACACCACCGCCGCCACTGCCACCAACCACCACCACTACCACCACATACCACCGCCGCCGCACCACACCGCCGGCGCCGCCACCACATACCACCGTCGCCGCACCACCACACCATCGTCATACTACCACCACCATCACACCAACACCACTACCGCCGCGCCGCACCACCACCATACTACCACAACCACCGTCGCCCCGGCACGACCATACCACCGCAACCACCGCACCATCACCACCACCTACACCGCCACCACACCACCACTGTCATACCACCACAAATTATTATTATTATTATTATTATTATTATTATTATTATTATTATTATTATTATTATTATTATATAACGAATAACACTACTACCACTACACCACCACCACCACCATAATATTTTGATATATTATTATTATTTATATATATATATATATATATAATATATATATATATATATATATATATATATATTTGAAAAATTTAGTTATTTTTTTTATTTAAAATTATATTATATTATATATATTATTATACATGTTGTAATATTCTAAATAAAATCATTAAAATGTTTTAATTATACAATTCTACTCATTTTCCAGAAAATGAACCAAACACACAAAAACAGTTTTCCAGAATGCAACCAAACACCGGAAAGGAAAATGTTTTCCGGAAAATGACTCATTTTCCAGAAAACATTTTCTAGAAGTCATTTTCCTGGTTTCCAAACGGACCCTAAGTGAAAGATCAATGTCTAATATTTAAAAGACAGTTACTCAAATTCAATCATATGCTATTATTTATTTATTAATTATGAACTAGTTGAAGGTAATTGCTTCAATAGCACTAAAGTTAAATAATTCTCATTTTGTGTACAAAAGATTTGTGAGGATACTTGCTTAATAACACCGAAGTTAAATAACTCTTATTTTTTGTGCCACAATTGCTTTGATTGCACATTTTTGTGCTTTTGAGTGCACATTATTGTGTCAAGCACACATTTTTATAGATTATAAGTGTAAAATTTTTGTTAAAGAGCAATTGATCTTGACTAAATTAATGGTTGAGATTTATGTACATTTTTCACATGTGAGCTCCTTACACATGAAAACGAAATCTTATATAAAATTAGTTCGCACGAGCTTAGCTCAATGATTCAGTAGACAGTAGGAAAAGATACTAATGTTTGAACTTCGGCAGTGACAATGTGTGGACTATGCTCAAAGTGGACAGATCTCTTGTGCGCGCTGGCATTGGATTATGTTTGTTGATATTGAATTACCGTGACTTACATCTTCCCCAATAATCTATCAGGTTGGGGTGTGGAGATTTAACTTTTGCAGGGCGTTTGGTTGGAGGGATTTTAAATTATATCTCCCACTTAATTCCCACCTAATTCCAAAGGCCATTAAATTCCGTAGTTTGGTTGAAGGGAATTGCAATTCCCTCATTTTCATGGAATAAAATCCCATGTACCCCTGATATTTTATTTCTTGGGATTTTAAGAAGAAAAAAAAATATTGATGAGACAAAATTACCTTATTTTTTAAAAACCTAAAATGATTGTCTGATCTTTCATTTTAACCACAATAATGAACATTTTGGACTTTATACCACTTATTCCCTTTCAATTCGCATGTATACCAAACATTGAAATTGAAATTCTCAATAATTCTATTCCTTTCCACCAAACACTGGAATTTAAATTTTCACTTTATTCCCAGTAATTCAACTCCTATAGAATTACAATTATTTTTCCACATAATTCCCCCATTCCAACTAAACGCCCTTTTGGGGAAGACTATATATAAATTAATTGGATTTTCAATGACAAAAATTGAAATGTCATAGATCAAACATCATATTAACTTAATATTAAAAATGATAAGAACAATTGATAGTTTGATACGCCAGCACCCAGCAGTAGAGAGGCACAGTAATAAAATAGTCAGCGGGTCTTCTCTGTCATTATATTTAAAATTCAGTGAAGCCACAAGGAGAAGGAAGACGACAACGGAGAAGGAGACAGAGAGAGCGTGAGAGTGACCCGCGTGCTCAAGCCTGACCCGCCCGAACACCCCCTTCTTCACGTTAGTTTTCGTTCTACAAGACTCAGTCCTCCCAGTTAATCTTCCCCGTCTCTCAAGCTCTGCAATACGTATTTTTTTTCTTCTCCGGTACCGGAATCTGCTTCAATCGCTGGGTTTTGTACAATCTGCTTCCTCTCTCTGTAAGTAGCCGAGCACGTATGTGCACGTAAATAGATGGCGATTGAGGGAAAAACACTCATCTGTCTTTTTCTAGGGTTTTCCTGTTTTTCATTTCATTAGCATAGTATTACTATTATTATTATTATTATTTGTTGTTGTTGTTATATGTGTGCGCTTCTGTGTGTTGATGAAATTAATTGTTCATGTTTTCTTATGAATAATTGTTGGCTAAAATGGAAAAAATTGAAGGTTGAAAGTGGAGAGAGATGGAAAATGGAGGAGGAAGTTTAGAGAGTAAATTCGCGGGTTTGCACATAAACGATTCGGGCCACATCAGTGTAAACAACAGCGATGGGCTATTTCAGGTTATGAAAGCTGTAGAGGCAGCTGAAGCTACTATTAAGCAACAGGTGTTTTACTCTAGTCCCTTCTCTTGGGCATGTATGTATTCAAATATGTTTGCATAGTTTTTGCAGTTGAGTAGATATTACTGAACTTTCAAACTTTAATGAAGAGATACAGCGGCTACTAGTAATGAATTAGCCAATTAGGATTCTACTGATTCAGGCAAGGATTCTAATTTCTGAGGTTTGGGATAGGGCTGTCTTTCTGCCAAGGCATTAGTACATGAGAAATCTCTCTCATGTTATGTTGACAATCACATGCGTATACAGAATGTTAGTTATCAAACAATGCTGGAATCTCTATGCCCTGTAGTTCCACTTTTGATCCCTGTTTATTGGAATCTCTATGCCCTTGGAAAAGTTGATCAGTCATTTTGTCTATTAGTCATAGTGGTTAACTTGATTTACTGATTTATCTTGTATTGTTGTTTACAGGTGGAAGAGAATTATCGACTAAGATCTGAGCTTCAAAAAAAGATTCATGAGCTTGAAAAATATGTAAGTAGCTGCAGATGAGAATTCTTCATATGGACTTTGGTATTATGAGTTGCATTTTCCATTGTATTACTCTTGACTGCTTCCAAGTCTTCCACTGTGTTTGGTCATCCTCTTCTGGAAATATTATTCATGTTCATTTTTCATTTAGAGAAGAAAAGGAATGCCTGAATTTATGTTTATGCAGGTAGCACTGTTGGAGTAACAATTTTAAAATTTATACATGTGATTTATCTGATTTCCACGCTGAAGTGTTTCTAAGTCATTGACATTGTCTGACATTGTTTGTGTGTGGGGCATTTTTTTTTTTTTTTTTTCTTTTGGTGGACTGTTGCTTCTCTTTTCCTTATCTGAATTATATTATTTTTTTAATGTACACTATTTGGTATCTTCACCTTCTTCTACAGAAATCAGATGAGCTGAAAAGTGAGAATTCCCATTCAGTTGAGCCATGGGATGTCCACCATCACTTGCCAGATAGATCATTTATGTCAAATTCACATTTCAGAAATCAAAACGATGGGGCTAGAAACAATGATAATACTCTAAGACATACACTGTCTAATAATGTTGTTCAAAATGATATAGACTCTACTATACAAACACACAGAGAAAGCCGTAGAGAGTCTGACAATGTCAATGGCACACTTAGAGTGTTTGTGGTGGTCAGGCATCATCGGATCCTTCAGGGTTCTCTCAGTTTTCATTGCCTTCTGCATCCTCATTTTCTCCTAGCAGGTATATGAGGAGATATTATTTCCCATAGAAAACTTTGGATTAAATGGATATATGAAGGTCTAAAATTGAAAAAAATGTTGCCGTGGATGTCTAGTGAATAATTTCAGTTATTGATACAAACATAGAAAGTGACAATTAAGCTGGCTTAGGTAGTACCAAACAGAAGGGGAACGAGATAGACGGCTCAATGTATCCGGACAGGGGTTGATGCCAATAGCTGAACTAAGTAATGCTAACAGCATGAAGCAGGTATACCTTATCTATGATAGAAATAAGTATTCTTCTTGGAAATGCAAGTTTATGCACCCCTTGGTGTTTTCAATGAACTTGTTAGTTTTAAAAAGCAGGGTTGTAAAAGGTGCTAGGCGCTCATCGGGTGGTGGATGGGCGCCTAGATATATAAAAAAAATTGCCTTTTATTTATTTTAGACTTTAATATAAAGCATAAAAGACCTTTTATTTACTTTAGGCTTCAATACCAAAGCATAAAAGACTTTTCATTTACTTCAAAGTTTCAATACCAAAGCATAGAAACTTTCATTTACTTCAGGCATAAATACTAAAGCATAAAAAGTAGAGCCTTGTCACCTAAAAAAATTGTTTTTGCCTTTCATTTACTTTAGGCTATCAAAAAAAATAAAAATCCCGACTTTGCAAAAAAAACTCGGCTGACTCGGCCAACTGCCGAGGGTGCCTAGTCGGCCGGCTGACTAAATGGCGCCTAGGCCTGAAATCCACTTGGCCTTGGGGCTCCTAGAGCCTAGGCGGCCGCCTAGGCTGATTTTTACAACAGTGTTAAAAAGTTGTTATTCTAATCATATGTGCCAGTTTTTTGTATTCCTGTTGTCTGCGTCATTTTCTGATGGTTTTGATAGGATATTGTTCTGCAGATCCGGGATCAAGAACAAGAAATTTCACAACTTAGGAAACTTCTTGGGAATACGCAGTCAAAGTATGGTGCCTTTCTTTTATTGAACACCATGATTATTTTAACTATTTCATTGTGATCAAATTAAGTGTTTGTTGTTGCAGGAAGCACAAATAAGCAATGAGAAATATGTTCTGAAAAGCGTATTGCTTATATGCGTATGGTATGAAGAGCCTCTATGGTTTCCTTCTTAACACATTTCACCATTCTTTGCTCTCAAAATTCTAAAAATTGTTTTCAATCAATTCATGGTATAGGCCTTTGACCAACAGCAACAGGATCTGGTTGATGCTGCGTCCAAAGCAATATCATATAGACAAGATATAATTGAAGAAAATATACGCCTTGCATATGCATTGCAGGTGGAGTATGCTCTCTTTTATTGTGCCCCTTACTCAGACACACAAATCAGGGGAAACTTCATTACATGCATTTATTCTTGTTACTTTTGATAAAATGATCCATTGATCCCTAATTTGCATTAATATGCATGAAATATTGTTTAATGTGAAGACCTTTATAAGAAACTTTGAACTAAAGGTCCTTCCTAATTTGAGTGTGGGTAATGTTTTGGGTAACTGCAAAAAGAAAAGGTGGCCAATAAAAATGGGAGTAGTGGGTGGAGGGACTAAATGTTTTCTAATTTGAATTTGAACTTTAGCTATTTTGACTGGAAACTATTATTATTATTATTATTTTATTTTTTTTCAAAGATAAAGGGGCACCAAGATGGTGAATGAACTGTCAAAATTAAATTAGATGTCCAAGATGAGCAAAAGCAAAAACTAAAATTGCAGCTATTCAAAACTGTAACAGGTCTTTTGCACAGTTTGCACAATCTTCTATTCTTCTTAGGGCAATACTACAGCGTTATTCTTGAAATAAGCATTTAATTAGATATACCTGCAAAAAACTACTAGTTAATTGGTTGCTTTATTTATAATCCAAGTTTATGTTAAACTAGTTACAAAGATTGCAAATTTTCCAGTTAGTATCTGCACTGAGCTTTATATCTCTTTCCAGAAGAGAGATGGGGAGAGATACACTTGAAAGTTGTGCATCATTCATGATTTATTGTTAATGCTTTTAGTTAGGGGTTATGGCTTTCTTAATTACTAGAAATGATCTATCCCAGTAACTATCTTGTCATTGGCTGATTTTTTCAAAGATATTAGCACAGATGATTTTCTATTATCAACTAATGTATTTTGAGGTTGATGTTATCAATCTCAGGCTGCACAACAAGAAAGAACAACGTTCGTATCATCTTTATTACCACTACTTGCAGAGTATTCACTCAAGCCTCCTCTACCTGATGCTCAGTCAATTGTTGGAAACATCAAGGTTAGTATAAATGTATAATAGTGATATGCTTCAGGTTAAAAAATCTGGTTTCTGTTTATACATTTCTTAATTTTTGTACGAGGGATTTTGTTGGATAAATGTTACGTTCTTAGAATTTCTCCTAAGCATTGCTTCTTGTTGGATCCATTGTTTATCAAAGAAAAGTACTGCAACTTGCCTGGGTTATATACTTCTTTCCTTTAATTAGGGCAAATAAGATGATGTTTTGAAGCCTATAGTCAAAATGTGGCAACAATTTGGTATATGTTTCATCTTTCGTTTAGATATGCATGAGTGAATGAGTTTGGGTGCTTCACTTAATATCAACAATCATTATTGGAAAGTAATTCATTTTTGTTTCAATTCCGTATACAACCAGTTACCAAATGGTGGTTGAAGCACCAAATTAAAACTACAGATTGGTTAAAAGTTGTGCAAAAAATTAATTTGTACTGGGTAAATTAAATGGTCTTCACCCATTGGAACTTAAAAATGACTTTTTTACACAAACACACACACACACACACACTTAGCAAAAGTGATGTTATAAAGGATGTCTCAAACAAAGTTAAGGTAGGAAGCAAGTTTGCTAGAGAAATAGGAGAGAGAGGTTTACTTGACCTTGTAAGGCTTAGACTAGAATGGTTTTAATATGTTAAAGAGGTCTACTGTGAAAGCTCTATAGGTTGAAGCTAAGGAAGACAGAACTCAGTTATCTTAACTAATGCCCATGTTATATAGGGCATCATATTTTAATCACTGTACATGACATGGTGCTTTTGTTGATTAATTCTTGTGGAGGACATCTGCAGCTTTTGATTTTCCACAAAATTCCTGCGTCTTTTTACCTGCTATTTAGCAAAACAATGTTCTTGCAGATTCTGTTCAGACATTGCAGGAGAAGCTTTTTATTTACAGAGAGTGTGGTTGTTGACTCTGGGGGGAGGTGTTTCATATTTTCGAGTGTGCTGAGCCTTCTTGAATTATGTTAATGTTTTACTCTTGGATCATAGGCGAAGCTAAAGGAGTCTCAGTTCCAAATGACTCCTTGGTCTTCTGACGTCAACTCCAATTTTGCTTTTTCACCTTCCGACTCTGCCGCGGTAATACTGATAAAATACTCTTTGACCAAATATAAATATTGATTAGAATGTCATAATAAAAAAATAAAAATTTACCAGATTAAAGATGGGCTTGAACTGGTACCACAACAAAGACATTCTAATGAAAAGGCATCTAGTTCTTCAGACCCTCAGACAGGAAGAGCTTGGGATCCATCAGGGAATCCTCCCTATGATATTATTGGTGGTGCTACAAACGGCATGGAGGGAAATAATTTGGGCAGTTTTTCGCCTTCTGCGAGCAGGTGAGCCTGGTGAAATGAAGAGTGCTACTGTGAACTGATTGTACAATCCCAACCTGCTTTTGGTGGTGGGTTCTGTTTTAAATTGTACACTCCTTGTAGCTTATTCATACTTGAATGGAATCAATAATGCATTTCATGTTGCCTTTGAATTAAAAAAATGATCCCTTCTCATCACAATCTTTGAAATATGATGAAATTAATCTTCTTTACAGGAAACATGTGATAAATGATCTTTAATGAGCTTAGCTTTCCTTTCAAAGTTTTTGTTGCATATTATTTAGTTGCATTTAAGTGGTGTAGGATAGGGTATCAGAGGGAGGATTATTTTAGTTGTCTTTTCTCTTTTGTGTTTCTTGATCTCCGTGTGCCTTAATCTTGGATACATGATTCATACACCTCCACTCTTTTGTTGAAGTTCTCAATGCTTTATTAATTTACACAGGATTAACCTTGTTCTGCAGGAATACTGTGCCCCCTGATGCATCTACTCAGTTTGATGTCAGCCAGGACCAATCTGTTTCTAAGTCAAAAAGTGAAGAAATACCAAATAAACAAGTGACATTTAGTGAACTTAGCAACACTAATGGGATAGATGATCCTGACATGGAGATAAATCAAAATGATAGAGAACCCTCAGTCAGTTGGGCTTCAAAAAGCTCTCCTTATGCAACTGCACTAGAGGATCCAATCTCAACCTACTCCCCATATTTACCACCTGTTTTGGAGGAACCTACATCCTCTTTCTCAGAAGGTGAGAGTTTCTTTTTTAAATTTTAACTCCTTATTACTTATGTTGTCGAGGATCTTGCAATTAGATGTGATCTAAAGTGAAGGCCTTAATCAGCTGCAGATGATGATCCTTTACCAGCAATAGACGGTCTCCAAATTAGAGGTGAAGCTTATCCAGGAGGAGAACTTCAAGCGTCTGGCTACTCTATTAATGGAACAACCAGTTGCATTTTTGAGGTGCTTCTTCTAGGCTCTTATAATGCTATCTTGATTACTGTTCTTGATGATTGATACAGCTCATACTATTCTCATTACCCTGGAACTCTCAAGTCTCAACCAATATAATTATAGAAATTTATTGGAATCTATTCTTGTTTTTCTTGCCTCATGTTTGGATTTACAGTGGGTCCGGCATAAGGAAGATGGATCTTTTAGCTACATAGATGGTATTTTGCTTATATTTCTTGTTCTTTTCAATTGACCATATCCTTTTCTTTTTCATTTGTATGCCTGAAGATATGATATTGTTGATGGCAGATGCAAAGCAACCTGTATATCTTGTTACTGCTGATGACGTTGATACATACCTTGCCATTGAAGTACAGCCACTAGATGATAGGAAACGGAAGGTAATTGTCCTGAATCCTATATACTGCTTGTCTATTTCAGCCATTTGCTTGACATAAATAGAGTCAATTAAAATGTTTAATGGAGAAAATGAAATCATTGCAGAAATTCATCAATGAAACTAACTTCTTCATTTCACACCAAATCCAACTTCTCCCTGGTGTTAAAAAGAATTTTGGAAAGAATAAAGAATGCATGTACATGTGTGGTTTCTCAGTTCCTGAATTATTTATTGTGTTCTGTATATATTTACTGTCCAAGTGATAGGTTTTGATATAAATGGGAAATGTTTTCGTACTTCCTACTTCTATAGTGAAATCATGAAAACTGAAGTCATGAGCTAATAATGAAAATGTTTCTTACTATGCAGTACTATCGAATGAAAATTATCTATCTTAAATTTTGTGAGATAATTGTTTGCATCTGAAACATCTTTACATTGCTTGAGGTTTATTAAGGTGGCTTCATCTCTATTCATTTCCAGGGTGAAGCGGTAAAGGTATTTGCAAATGAGCACAGGAAAATTATTTGTGGTAATTTTCACATTTATCCATGTACAATGCGGTTTGAATGTTTGCATTATTAAGTGCAAGCATCTAGAATGATATATTTAGAAATTATTTGCACTTTCCTATAAAAGATCAATACACTATTGCTTATCTTATAAAAATGGAAATAATACTATTTAATAAGCAATCATATAGGTCACCTAATTTTTAAAAGCTTTTGAGAGGAAAGTCGAAGTATAATGTATACACAAGAGGCTCATTGGCATTATTGATTTATTGGTTAACCAGTACTATGAGGAGATATAGGAGCTAGATAGCCCCTTTTTTTTTATCTAGTTTCAGGGGCCATAGAATTTGGATTCAAAATTTTATTTTGAGAAACAAGTTCTGTCTCTAGTTCTTTTATTTTGTTTCATATGGATTAAACATTGTTTATCTCATGTAAGATTCTAAACTAGAAAATGCTTTGTGTATATTGTTTTGCATGTTGATTAAAGATTGTTTATTTGTTGGCAGATCCTGATATGCAAAATTGCATAGAGAGAGCACTTCACAGTGGTCATGCTTCATTTGAAGTATCTTTGTGGGTAGGAATATTTAATGGGTTTCTGTTTCTTCTTAATGGACTACCACATTTTTATTGGAAAGTCATTTTGTATCCACTAATTGAAAAACTTTGCTTATTGATGTACTTCTTTTCTTACTTTTCTTTGACTCTCCAGATTGCCTATCTTGACATATGGGAGTCAGCTACCTTGGCTATAAAGAGGGATGGCTTTAGTATCAAGTGTAGTGGGACCATTGGTGTTGTGGTTACTGAGAAATTTTCTCCATCTATAAGTGTATGTGTTCTTACCCGTCAAGTGTTTTTCTTGTCTCATACAAGTCTAGAAGGCCTTGTGGGTGCAATGCTTTTGATATTTTAGCATTGAGACGGGGGAAACACATGGACCATAAGTGGAACTCTTTCTGTTTGAATGTTGGGAAAATATTCTTCTTTTATTCATTACACCATTGTGTTATTGCTATCTAATCTCACCTTCCTCATCCCACATGATCTGAAGGTTCACTGCTTACTGTAGGAAAACTTGGTTGTTTAAACCATAGTAAATTACTTTGGTCTCATTGGATGTATTGGCATTGTGATAATGAATTTATGATCCATGTATCAGCCTCATAATGTGGCTGAAATTGGACGCACATAATGTATTTCTTTGGGCTAGGTGGTTAAAATAAATGAAGGAAATTGTTTTGGTAATAGTAGTTTTTTCCCAAGCTTAGCAATTGATATCTTTGATCACGAGTCACGACCTTCAGGTCCTTGATACCTAGATCTACCAAACTCAATTTTGGAGTCTTAGTGGTCTGTGGTTGGCTGTTTAGTTTGTCTCTGCATCTCCATGTATTATGAATTTATATTATTTAAGTGATAAAATCTTGTCTTCATGGAGCTTATGTATATTCTTGTAGTAGATATAGCTTTTACTCAATATTGATTCTAACTTGATCTCCTTGCAAGTCTTTTGTTCACCTTTTTCAAGAACTTAGTGCCTTTGTGGATAATATTCATTACTAATGAAAAAACAAGCATATTGTTTAATTTGATCTGGAGCCTCATTTTTCACATTTGAATTTAATTCCCTGCCAGGTTTCCATTCCATATGGACGTCCTGGAGAGTTCTCAATAATTGATAGCCGGGGGGAAGAACGTCTATTGAAGGCAATTGATGCTACTGGCTAGTAAGTCATTTTTTCCTCGCTGTGTTGGACTTTGTGTATAGTTTCTTTCTATACATTAGAAATTGCCTTTGGCAGCATTTGGGTGAAGAGACCAAGGTTTGAACCTCGGCAACGGCAGTGTGGGGTTATGCCCAAAATGGGATCCCTTGTGTGCCCTGTCTGGTGAGCCATTGAGTCACCGTGATTTACATCCTCCTAAATGCTCTGTCGGGCCGGGGTGTGGGGGACCCTTGGGGTTGGGGATTCAACCTTGGGAGAAGAAATTGCCTTCAGCATTTTCATACCTGAAATGAATTGTTCCAGTGGATTGATATGGATGAACTTAATCATTAAACAAGAATAAGCAGGGCAGTTTTTAGTTTAAGTGTATGATACTTGAGTAGAATTTCTTTTTTCCTGAAATTTCATTGATCATACTTGCAGCTTCATCTGTTAATTTTCCTTTTTCTAGGACTATTTTCTTCCCATATTTGCTAAACAACACGATTATATCTATCATTTTGCAGTTCCAGTAGGGATGCTATTGTTCTCATCATGAAATATTTCATCTTAAAGGTATAACTTTATTATTATTAGTTTTAAATATTGTATTCCCAACAAAGGTTCAAATAATATATCTTTCTTTAATCAAAATTTTGAATTATGGTGCTCCGAAGGTGAAATGTGCACACTTGTCATAATAATACCTTTTCTCCCCAACTACTTTTTGTTTCATCAAAGGGTCTTTTTCCTTTTCTGGCTGAGTTCTACTATGCATACTTCCAAATTCTACTCTCTGATGTGGCAAACAATGATAGATTATTTTTATCATGTGGGTCCACAGAAAAGTGTTTACATAAAAAACTCGTGAGAGAGAGTAAAAGTTGGGAGTATAAAATGGGAGTCCATGTAGTATTTTGCTTTCTTGCTTTGTAATTCTCTCCTCCCCAACTATTAATGCTAATGTGACATTTTCAGGCTGGCGAGAAGAAAAGTAAGACAAGAAAAAAACGTTTGTTCTTCAACTAGTAAGGAGCACATTTTTTGAGCAACCAGGATACATTATTCTTTGTGTAGTACATATATAGGGAGGCGAGGCTTTTGTAGTTTTTATTACAATATTTAAAAGGAATCAATCAATAGTTTGTCAGGGCATGGCCGCATGGGCTTTCCCTCCATTACAATATTTGCCATCTTCCCCCTCACCTGGCCCCATCTCCGCAAAAAAAAAAAGTTGTAAATATAGTAAAATTTCAACGAAGTCGCCTTTATGTGCTGGACCAATCTTTGTTCTGTTTCTGGCACATGCATATTAGGTAGGTTTTCAAAAAAAAAAAGGTAGGCTTGGACCAAATTTTGTGTGGAAAGCGTTCAAATCATTAACTGTAGATCATGGTTTACATTGCGATGTGTACTTTTGATATATATGTTTATTGCCGGGTTGGCCAACGGTGTCATTTTTTCCGCTGCTAAAGTAAAATCTAAGGGTAGTTGGACTAAATTGACTTGGGGGTTCATCAGTTCACACTATGTTCCGTGGTGCTTTTCCCCTTTGGGCTCTCCATCGTTTTAAATCTATTGCACAGGAACATTAACTTATAGGGAATCAACAATTTTTATACGGGCATGTGAGAGCAGTTACTTCAATCATTGTAAATCGAAGTTCACGGGATATGAAAACTGGCATGATATGGGAAATCAATTAAACTAATGAAAATTTGATGATTATATTGATAACTAATCTATATCTCATATCAAAATATTTAGTTAAAATATTTGGTTTTAATTTTTAACATCTAATCTAATTCTTAGAGACGATTAATAATTTGATTGTTAAAAATTAATTATTTTTGATGATTTTATTGATAGATAACATATCAAAATATTTGGTTTACATTTTTTGGGGTCTAATTCTTAGAGAGGATTAATAATTTGATGGTTAAAAATGACATTATTTTCAAATACTCATAATCAAATTTAATTGAGTTTTTAAACTTATATCCAAAAGCAACCAACTTAATTGGCGTGGGTGGTCATGCACTCTCATTTTTAAGAAAAGTCGGAAGTTTAAACTCCATCCCGTATGAAAAAATCAATCTGACCTTATCGATGCAAATGTCTGAATATAATCAGTTAGAGCCTAATTAGGATACTTCATGGCCTGATAAAAAAAGACTTATATCCAGAAGTAGAAAAATGAAGACTGAAATTCCGTAACCCTCCTGTAATTGAGGCCGGAGACCTATCTTTTTCGGTGGTCAAGTAAACGTTTCTTTAACTAGTGTAAAATTATTATTATGTGCACAACAGTGAACCTCGACAGCAACTTAACAAATATAATGTTCACCACCAAACATATGAGAATATAAAAATCTAGTGAAAATGGAAATCATTTTGACTAGCTCCATTAACATTACCCATACAATATAATTCAATTCGTGTGGTTTCTACTGCACAGAACCCTCCACTTCTACTGTCAACTTTCTCCATCCACTAAGGTAAGATCAGATTAGATGAGCTTGGTAAACGCCTGATGAATGAGAATCTGAGCATACGATGATAAGATGCATCGGTGAGATGAACGCCGTCCCAATGCACGGCGCTGCCAGGGCGGGAGCACGTCTCTGTGCCATTGGTTCCGCAAGGTTTTGAGTAGTCAAAGTTATACTTCCCGCCGCCTCCGCAGCAGGCTTTGAGCAGCCATCCTTTGTCGAATCTGTACGAGACGATTCTGGAGAATTTTCAGGAAAGCGCCTTCGTAGTCGCCGTAAACAATCACAACGCCCTGGCCGGAGAGTTGTCGATTGAGAGAAGACAGAGCGCGTCTTAGTAAGCGGTTGTGGTAGGCGCTGAAGGCGTTGAAGGCTTTCAGGCATCCTAAGCTGTCGTAAGCGGACGGGTCGGAGCGTTGGAAGCGGCAGTTGAGACGGCATGCATCCGAACGGGAAGGGCCCCGGAACCAGGATCCGCTTTGCTCCGAGATGGACGATCCGTTTAATTCCGTCAATTATTGCGGCAACGACGTGAGGGACGAGAACCCTAACCTCTTCAATGGACCTTCCTTGGCGTAAGAAGGGGAAGTAGTCGTTCCCGCAAATTCTCCGAAAATGAAAAGCGAATCGTCGAGCCCCTTTCGATCGCGAGGCGCGTGTTGGGGAAACAGAGATTGAGAGTGCGTCTCGAACCACTCCAATTGTTTGCTGATCGGGGGTTTGGAATTCGAAATGCTAATGTTCCTCTTCGCGAAAAAGTCTCCGTCGAGCGCCGTTGCTCCGGCGACGGCGAAATTAACGCCGTGAGCGAACGAACCGTTGGCGTTCAGGTACGCGTCGAGGAACGGGAGCTTGAGAGCGGCCGGCGATGAAGTCCACGATCAATCGCCCGTCGAGTACCGGCCGTGGCTTTACCGAAGTAGGTTTCACCGTAAGGAGGTTATTAGCGGGGTAAAACATACGCCCCCCCGGGAGTCGGAGCAAGTTTCCGGTGTCGGAGAGGGAATCGGCAAATTGGTAGATGCGTTTGAAGGAAGAAGGGGCGAGGAGTTGGCAGCAAAGGCTAAAGGAGAGAAAGAAAGCAGTGAGAAAGAAGGAAGAAGCCATTACAGGTTGCAGACTCTCTGCCTGCACAGAAAAAAAAAAGGTATATTTCTTGCGTGCCAATTAGCCTCCCTATTTTATAGGACAACATCCTCCAGCTTCCCAGTCTATAAGACAAAGTTGAATTCGTATTGGCGCGTATCGTTTTGTGGGTGTGGGCCCTGGTGCCAGAGGGTTTGAGTTGCAATTCCACTACTCCACCATTGTTTGCCATGGCTGTTTACTTGAAGTCTATTGGATGGGATTAGATTTTTTTTCATATATACAATAGTAATGGCCCACTAATGACCTAAACCTTGATTTACTGTTCATAATTTCACACTAAATTGCCAAACTTGTTATATCGCGTAGCAGCAAGGCCCACATAGGAAATGTACGCCGCGCCTCCAATAACGACGTCATTTTTGGTGCATTGTTCAAAAAAAAAATCCTGTTTTGAATACCACAAACCATACAAAAATAGACAGAAACTCATTACTGATACAATAATCTAACAGATTACATATACACAGAAATCTACCTAAATACATAGAAACTATTTTTACTGAATAAAGAAACTCTTTAATGAATACACAATACTTTTTAACCCGTTTAACGGACGGAGATGACGTCAACAATTTGAAACACGCACATTTTGTTACTGCGATATAAAGTTGCTCCTAATTGCCACCCCTTTTGGGCTGCCTCACTAAATCCAAATACTGATCAATCGTTTTCCTACACCGATAGCGCCACATAGCACTGTGCGCCGCGCGCCTTCCAAACGACGTCGTTTTGGATGCGTGTTGGGAGGCGCCGATAGGGAAGTTGCTGGGATTATGTGTATTCGTTCAAACGTTTATGTTGTATTTGTTCCAACGTTATGTGTATTGGTCCATACGTTATGTGTATTTTTTATACAATTAATGTACATTCTTTTATATACAATTATGGTAACATCCGAAATCAAGAAATTGTGGGTATTAGGTTTAAGAGTGATGGTATTATGTAAAGTTTTATGTCATTATGTATTATGTTAGATTATGTGTATTATCTTATTTAAAAAGAGTATTATATTTGTTATAAATTAGTAGCTTATAATCATGTATAACATTATGTTATATTATAGTATCAACATTATGAGCATTCTTCGAACAGCGGGTTTTTTTTTTAAAGAAAAAATTACCTGCCATCTCTGGCGCGGAAAATTCAAAAAAAAAATAATAATTTAAATCGAGCGTCGTTTTTGCATTGGGCCGGCATAGTGCAAGCGCACGCCGTGGTGTAGGATATAAATTGCCAAATATGATACAGTTAAATGAAATAACATAAGCTACCATTTTCAGCAATCAGAATCAATTAAGGCTACTTGGCAATTTTGACTATTGAAAATATACTTATTGTAAAGATCAACTGTGAAACATTTATTTTCCCATAATCAATAGCCTAATAGATTTTAAACTCCAACTTAGAGTGATTTAAATAGTAAAATGTATTTCTGCGCTCCTATTTAACAGATTAGTTTTAAGTATTTAAACTGGAAAATTTTAATGGTAATCAAATAAAAAAAGATTTGGCCGCCACTGTGCGTTTAAGGTTTACCGGTGAACAGCTTAGACCAACACCCCCTTCAGTCGACAAGTAAACGTCGCTTTAGCCTAGTGTAAAAAAATGGTGTCAACTGAATGACTTTTATTATGTGGAGGTAGCCTGATCATTTCAAATTACAATCCACTTTATTTTAAAAAAGAATCACTAATATTCTCTCTCCAACGCTTGACAGCTGACTGTCGATTGATCAATGACGATCTGAGAAATACGATGATCAAGATGCATCGGGGAGATGAACGCCGTCCAATGCATGGCGTGAGCTGGGCGGGGCATACGTCAGTTGCCATTGTCCGCAAGGTTTCGGAGTGGTCGAAATGATAATTCTCCGCCGGCTCTCGCAGCAGGCTTTATGCAACCACTCCTTATCGAATCCATATGAAGATGATTTCTCCAGAATTTCCAGGAAAGCGCCTTCGTAGTCGGCCGTAAACGATCACAACGCCGTTGCGGAGACTTCTCGATTGAGAGAAGACAGAGCGCGTCTCAGAAAGCGTTGTGGTAGGAACTGAAAGTCATTGAACGCTTTCAGCGCATCCTAAGGCGTTGTAAGCGGACGGTCGGAGGTGTTGTTGAAGCTGGCGAGTTGCAGACGGCAGGCATCCGAACGGGAACGGGCCGGGAACCAGGATCCGCTTTGCTCCGAGCTGGACGATCCGTTTAATTCCGTGAATTATCCGGCGACGACGTAAGGTAAGTTACCTAACTCTCAAGGGTCCATCCTGGCGAAAGAAGGGGAAGTAGTCGTTCCCGCCAAATTCTCCGAATATGAAAAGCGATCCTCGAAGCTCTTCGAGTAGAGGAGTGAATGTTGCGTCTCCGAACCACTCCAATTGTTTGCTGATCGGCGGTTTGAAATTGGAGGTGCTAATGTTCCTCTCTGCAAAAAAATCTTCGTCGACCGCCGTCGCTCCGGCGACGGCAAATAACGCGTGAGCGAAAGAACCGTTGGGTTCAGGTAAGCGTCAATGAACGCGAGATCGAGAGCGGACAGCGATGAAATCACGAATCAGGCCGACCGGTCGAGATCGCATGTGCCTTTACCGAAGTAGGTTTCCCGTAAGAGAAGGCGATCGCGGGGTAAAACATACGTCCCCCGGGAAGTCGGAGTAAGTTTTCCGGTGTCGGAAAGGGAATCGCCAAAACTGGGTAGATGCTTTTGAAGGAGGGAAGGGGCCGGGGATTTGTCTGCATGGGCTAAAGGAAAGAGAATGAAAACAGTTAGAAGGAAGGAGGAGCATTGCAGATTGCTTGAAGAGACTCCTCCACGCTTGCACTTACAAAGGTACGTACTGCAATATATATGTTTTGTCTCCAATTACACTCCGTATTTATATGAACCATGAAGTTTCTTACCATAGAGAATTTGGGATAAATATTCTATAGACGAACAATTTTTATTATTTTAGCCCTAAATCGGTTGATTTAAAATGTTTAAGCTAAGGATTGAATTCATTATTAAATTTAATTGACAATAATTAAATATGAAGTATCATTATTTTCGAATGTAAATAGTATTAACTGTACTATTAATTTCGGCTTAAAATTAACCCATCTTTGAATTTTTATCTAATATCTAATTAAATGTATTTTTTTTGATGAAATATATCTATTGTTTATGTTATGTTTATAATATACTTACTAGTATTCATATGGCGATGTGCAAAATATATGCCAATATTAATATTTAATGTTAACTTAGTATATTAAATTTTTTAATAATGTTGTGTGTATATAATTAGAATTCATATTATATTAATGAAGTAAGAATTATAATGATAGTATTATATATAACTATTTGGTACATTTATTAAATCTAAATAGAATCAACTTACATTTTTGAAAACGTCGAAAGATATTAGTAATCAATGGCATGACAAATAATAATTGAAAGAAACAAAGTTATACTGGCAGGATATTTTTGTCCAAAAATTATGTAGTACAGAATTTTAGAATATGGTACAAAAAAGTTTTAACAGAAATGCATAAACCCAAAGACATAACTGAATTGAAACTTATATGTTAGTTGGTGTAATGTTCTACACAGTATTATCTATTATTTTTATCAAACGAAATTAGCTATTATTCTTATAGTATATATATTTAAATGTTTCAATGCTTACTTATATTAATAATTACTGATGGGATACCCCCAATAGGGTATCCAATAGGATTGTACCTTGACGGCAAGGGTTTACAGTATTGCTATTGTTCTGGAGGACGGGAGGAACCCAGCATCTAGCCCATCAAGGCATACAATCCGAGCTCAGGCCCCGGGGACTGACAGTGTAGCAGCCAGTTGGGGTTCTCCAATCGGCATGCTTTAGCTCAAGAGGCGGTTAAGGAAGTTACATAGATTTCTTCCAGATTTGGT
>VALG01007005.1:0-12766 GCA_009835305.1 Ipomoea purpurea
CACATTAAATACAAAACTCACGCACATTAACATTACACAATCACGCACATTAAGTACAAATCTCAGACAACATTAAGCATGCGACTCACGCACATTAATCTACCGCACAACCGCACGGGAAGTCACAAATGCACTGATAATATATATTATTATAAATAAACAAAATGATTATTGGCATCACTTGACCCACTGAAAATAATATAAAATTATTGCACACCTGCCTGCCATAAAATATATGAAATTAATATAAGATATAGGAAGTAATATTTAATAATAAAAAACAATTAATATGCTTTAAAGGTCAACGTGTCTCGATCTCGGTACAACACAAAGGTAAATTCCTATACGTACATAAACATAATTAATACATACTAATATATATTGATACTATATATACTATATATCTATTATACTACTATATCACCTATTACCAGTATAATACGAATTGCTATCTTAAAATACTAGGGGGTTGAAATTATTTTCTCAAAAAGTTTAGATGAACACTTCTTATAGGCTTCTCAAATCTCCCGGTTTCACTCAGATAAATTTTCTCAGTTCAAAACGTGCACGCAATGTACCCGAAAAATCAGCATTTTGGAATTAAATCCAATCTTGGTGTCGAATTGAATTTAAAATAGCTCGAAATAAAATATTCAACACCGCTTCCTTTGTAAAAATTTCTTGTGGAGTGAAAATTGACTATTTTGAATTTTCTAAAACTGAAATTAATAAAATAAATTTGGGTTGTCACAGATGAAGCTACCGCGAAGGCGATGACTTAAAAACTTAGAAATGGAGAGCGATTTGGAAGAAATGACCTTAAACTTTGTGACTAACCCCTAATCGAATTGTTTGGATTCAGAAGTGAAAGAAATCATTTTATGTACTAATAGTGTCCAAATTGGAATATTACCCAATCACGCTCCTATTGTAACAGCTGCAGAACTCATAAATGATTTATTAGGTTGGATCTAGTTAGATCACCCTATTTATATGAGTTCACTTGAGTAAAAAAATTAAATCATTTTAGAATATATATATAAGTATATATTATATAATCATAACTAGTATACACATATATACTATATATATATATATATAATATATATATATATTCATTATGTACCGTAAAATATTTAAATACTATGAGTATTTTATAATATATTTTATATAACCAAATCTCATATATTGTATAAATAAATCCTATACGTATATACACTATATCTGGTGAAATGTTATATATATATATATATATAATAGATAAAAGAAACAAAATATTATTGGCGTTACTGACCCACTGAAAATATGTAAATCATCACACCATGCCGTGCCGTAAATATATGAAAAATAAATAATGTTTCATAACAATATACGAAGAATATATTAATTTAACTGAATGATGCATTAAAGTCCTAAGGGGGTCTCGAATCATCATCACCCACAATAAAATGATCCTAAATTAAAGGTATCGAAGACTCTCCAATGATATCATAATCACCCAGAAATAATAAAACTGAAATAATAAACTAATAATCTATCCATAATTAATTTTACCACAAAAAAGATGAGTGACCAAGATTTATTAGAAGGTATGTGGTTCATAATTAAGTGTGTCTGGTATTTAAAGAAGCTAGTTGTTAGTATTAGATGACAATTCAATAAATCCTTACAACAGGATTATATTATATTTAAAAAAAAATAAAGTTGGCAAGATGAAGAAGCAGCAGCAACAGGTTTGTATATAATAGGTGTGGGCGGCAGCCTGGTAGGTGTGGCATTAGCCGTGCCCCCCTTAACTTCAACATGATGTCCAAATGTATTTTGGGAATCATCTGGGGCAAGTGCAAGACAACGGCAACACCATGGCCCTGAATCTTGACCAATCAACTGGTTCTGGTTTCAATACCAAAAATGAGTACCTGTTCGGCAGATTCGACATGCAAATGAAGTAGTGAAAGGCTTCTCGCTGGCACTGTCACACCTTCTATCTAACATCACCATAGACAAGCCCACGATGAAGTGGACTTTGAATTCTTAGGAATGCTACTTTTCAGCCTTAACAGTCCATACCAATGTATTTGCTGATGGGAAAGGTGACAGCAAACAGTTCCATCTCTGGTTCGACCCAACAGCCGCATATCACAATTACACTATTATCTGGAACTCACAAAGAATTGTTTGGTTGGTAGATAACACTCCGATTAGAGTATACGAGAATCACGAAAATGTTGGGTTCATTCCCAAAGAGCAAGCCCATGAAAGTATTTTGCAGCTTGTGGAAGCGTCTGACTGGGCAACCCAGGGAGGAGATGTGAAGGTAGATTGGTCAAAAGCTCCCTTCACTGCCTACTACAAAAAATTTGTTATTGACGGTTGTTGGAACTTCCCTGCGCCGATAGTAAGCCATGGGGAAAGTATGCGCTTGATGCCGATGCCAATAATAAACTCAATGGCGTACGAGCAAAGAATAGGGTCTACAATTACTGCACTGACAACAAGCGTTTCGGGCAACCCTCCTGCTGAATGCAAACCGCAGGCCCACAGCCTAAATAATTTCAGTTATGTGCCAGCCACACCGCCCGCGTGCCGCCGTCAGATTATTATTTCTCATTTTCTAGATATATATAGCTTATTTATTATCTACCTAATCATTCTATCTAATCCACTCATGCATATATAAGTATATATGGATTGCAACTAATAAACATTATTTATTTCTCCATTGAATTCTTTTAATTTTCACACTCAACATATACATTTTTAATTTAATTGGTTTATCACTTATATATATATATATCAACTGGATGGCCTCAACGCCTTAGGGTGCATGGGGAGATATTGCAAATAAGGCCTTTGAATCCCTTTTTGACATCAGTCAGTCCACCTTTCATGACATGGGCATATGGTTAGATTTTGTATTCAACTTTCAATTCCTAGTTTACTTTATATTCCTTACAACCTAGACATTACATCCCAATTAGAAAAGTCAATTTCAATTTAATTCCATTGCAATTTACTTGTTGTTTAGTGTTTTGAATATTACTTTGTGTAAATCATTCTTTGATCTTGGATCTATTGCTATTTTCACTATTGATCATTTGAGATTAATCCTCTTTTGGAGGGAGATAGGGATGTAGATTAGATTAATGTTATTTGACCTTGAATTTGTTGAGTAAGGAAGATGAGACTTGGTTTTGATGATGTTAATCATGATTGACTTCTAATTAGTAAGTGATTATCTAATCTAGACTCAAAGGAGTTAATTAACGTAACCTTCACCTTTGAGAAAAAGGAAGCATGAGTCATGAGAAGTGTTACAAGAGTGTGGAATGATCATGAGAAAGAATCCTATTATTGTTTGTCTTTTCAATTGTTATTTGTTGTTTACTTGCATCGTCCCAGAAGATCACCCATCAACGAGAACGACATTCTCCAAACCCTTAAATATAATTCAAACAAAGATCAATGTTGAGTGTTGCCTAAATTGACTAACTTGGAACGACCCAAGAAGGTATGGTATACCTAAAAAAAAAAAATTTCAAAGTCTTAGGGGGTATATGGTACATTGTTTAGTTGGTAGTATATTTCCAAACAAATAATTACTCGGGCGTATCAAGCACTAACTACTAATCTATTAACTACTAATCTATTCACGAGAAGCGCTATTCAGAAGCTAATCCTATCAAGAATGGGTAATTGAGCCAATTAAAATTGTAAAAGTATATAAATATTTAAAACAAATAGCAGGTTGATGAAAGAAATAGAGGAAGAATGATATTCCTGGAATTCAAGTATTTAATCACCCAGTGTCAATCTAAAGAAATAAGTATTAATCATACCAGGGAAAGAATTACTCCCATAATTCCAACCTAAAATAATGGGAATGAATATTATTATCATCTAGTGTCTAAAGAAAAATATTAAATCAGGATTTAATATTGTGGAAAATGCAAACAAGGGAAGAATATACTCCCATCAATTCCAACCTAAAATAATGTGAGTGAATATTCATTCCCATGATATAAACACACACCCGTAAAACCCTCAACAACTTGAACAGCTAAGTTCATAATAAGCCCAATAGCCCATCTCCCAATGTGCATAGTCAACAGTTAACTCTTTAACAAATATGTCGTTCTCCCAATGTGCAATAGTTAAGTGCAATTGTGGGTGCTTTAATTATATCCTAACTCCGTTAAAGACATAAATGTAGCTATGAAAAAAGTAATTTGGATCCTTAATTACTAGCATCACACAATATACAATCACAATTGTAAAACAATTATAAAACCAAAATATAATAATATTAAAGAAATTGCAACTAGGCACAAAGGTTCATAAACACTTTTACCAAAAATCTCTAAGATAACTTAGCCACTCATGGCTAGAATAAATTTCATTACAATAATATAAAAGAGTTACAAGCAACAAAGAAAAGGTAAAGAAGATTCTTCCTAATCTTCCTGCATTTCTCTTCTCCCAAGATAACATGTAGCTCTGGGTGTGATTATCTTCTCTCTTCTTGTCTCCCAAAAACGTTGCCTAACACCCTAGGGTTGACGTAATGCGGGCCTTTTATAGCTGGAGCTCAATAGGAATAGATTAGGAAAATTTTGCACAGCTTTCCAAACTCAGGAGACAGTCATTCGACGCGTCGAGTCTTGAGTTGCCTTCTTAATGTCGCTCGCTGGAAATATCGACCCGTCGAGTCCTTGACACCTGCTTGGACTCAGGCTATTATAACTTATCGACGTGTCGAACCTAGGGCTCGACGCATCGAGTTTTCGACTCTCACAGGACTCTTTGCTTTTTGAATTTTGGACACGTCGAATCTCCTGTATCTGCACCCCAACTTTGTTTGACTCCAAGCATGCTTTAAAGACTTTTCTTGCTTTTGCATTTGCAGTACAATGGTTTCAAAACACTTACAAACACCGTAAAACACTCAAATCAAGTATTAAAACACATCTACATGAGAAAGCAAGAAAATATGCATTGAAAGTACTAATTTAATGAACTTAAGTCTAAAAGTTTACTCAAATTAACAATAGAAACATGCAGAAATAAGCTCACATCATTATTAATGGATATTTAAGGCACATAGTCGGAGAGATGTTAAATCTAGTCAACCTGTTTCTTTGCCGGTTGCTAGATTGATAAGAAAAGTACGTTAGGCACTTGTCCAGTTTTTAGGTGGGAGACTTGTTTCATGATTCAGTAAGAAATAAAATTCAATTGCCACAAATATTGCCAAGGTTGAGTATGTAGCTGCTGGAAATTGTTATGCTCAAGTACTATGAATGAAGCAACAACTCAAGGATTATGATGTTGAAACTAATGAGGGTGTGTTTGGTTCGCACATGGGAATCGGAATCGGAATGGGTATCAAATACTTGGCAATGATAATGGTTTTGGTGAAAGTATTTACATATTTGGTAGTATGGTGGAATGGGAATGGTTACTAATAGTAGTGCTTGAGAATGAATAAGGGAATGAAACCCTTATTTTATTTGGGTATGAATTTTTCAATTGATGGGGTATTCGAAACTCATAGTAGTGTTTTAAAAACCTATCAACCAAACAATAACAATTACTTTCATACTCATTCCTATGGGCAAAACCCATCAACCAAACCACACCCTCAGATAAGTATACAAATGTGATACCACTAGTACAATACTCATCACCCACAATTAGGTGTTACATTCAAGGACAAGACATATTGACATAAAATATCACTTCATTCAATGATCATGTGGAGAATAAGGATATGAAGCTTGAATATGCCAATACTAATTTTAGTTGGCAAATATTCTTAACCAAGATATTGAGCAGAACTAGGTTTGCTATGCTAAGGCATGAGCTTGGTATGATTGAGTTAAGTTAAAGCAATAAGAATGTTACACCGAATGGTAAAGTGCAATCGAGAAATGAGTCCATTTTGAGAAGTGAAGAAAGATACCGAAAGTAAATTTGGGTACAGAAAGTTGATTAAGTCAATCGAAAGATGAAATACTCGGAAAGGTTGGTACCCAATAGTAGTAAAGGCGAATGGTGAAAATTATTAAAGATGAGACCGAATGGTTAATGGAAGTCGGAAAGTGAACGTGACCGAATGGTGGAATCTGAAAGGTTACTAAGCAATAAATTAGGGGGAATTTTGAGGCAGAAGGTGATCATGTTAAAGGTAAATGAATGGTTGTTCAACCGAGAGGTATGTTTTATCGTTTTGAATTAATCGGGAATAATTACTTGCTTAATATTTCAAAGTTCAAACACATTCTATGATCTGATGTGCATTTAATATTGTTATTCTCTCCATTTATTACTTTGCCTATTTTATCATTTATTTATAACCAAACATCATACTTTTTTGAAAATAAAGTACTTAATTCATTAAATCATAACATGAAGCCATTACAACAAAAATCAGTGAAATGGTGAACCATTGCAAATAAGGCCTTTGAATCCATTTTCATGACATGGGCATATGGTTAGATTTTGTATTCAACTTTCAATTCCTAGTTTACTTTATATTCCTTACAACCGTAGAAACTTCACTTTACAATTTCAATAAGTTCTTGTTAGATTCAAATTCATTTGCATTATTGTTTGAAGCAGGGATTCTAGAGTTGGATTTACATTTTCATCTCCAATTAGAAAATGGAATCAATCTTTGATCTTTGAACATGGAAACAAGTCCAAGAATTTAAATAAGGATCTATGGAGTTAAGTGAGACATGGAAACAATTCAAGAAAGAGGTCATGCTCGCCCGACCTCTTCTCGTGGGGCATTTGTTCATCTCTTATAAGGATTTCCTCTAATACATCTTTTTAGTACAATAAGAGGGATCAGGTAGATATGTATGACCCTTGCACTCTATGTGTGTGGAGGACCCCATGATACCATGGAATGCACTTCTCCTTCTCCAGATGCATTTGAGCAACGACATTTGTTAAGGGGAAATGCTTATGATAACAATGGTAGCGGTAACTAGGGCTATGCTCAAGAGATGCCCAAGCTAATCAAGGTGGGCAAACCCACCTATGGTGTTAATGAGAGAGAAGGGTCAAATCACCTACGACCCACATTATGGAGGAGGTAACAACGCTCTCTATAGACCGCCACATGTCTCCCAAGGCAAGGTTATACCCCCAAAAGAACGACCCGACATTCGTGAGGTAGATGGGTGATTGACAAAGGCCATCCAAGAGCTAAAAATGATCGAGTTCTTCGCAAGCAAGAGATAACGCAAGACTTTAGGCAAGAAATGGTTGCCATGAGGCAAGAAACACAAGCCTCGGTGAAAAATATTGAGACTCAAATGACGCTATTGATGCAAATGATGTTCGAAAGGCCTTGGGGAACTTTTCCAAGCAATACCGGGAACATCCCCAAGGAAAGAGTCAATGCTATTTCCTTGCAAATTGTGAAAGAGAAAGAGTTCTCTTGCGGGAAGAAAAAGGAACCCATTGTTGAGAAGCCACCTCTTGTGGCCAAGCAAGCAAAGGGAAGGCGGCCATCTCTTGTGGCCCGAGCAAAAAGAATAAGGAGGTCCCAAGCAAGTCGATAACCCCACATTACTGACCTCCTATCCCATTCTCGCAAAGATTGGTCAACATGGACAAAATGGAACGAAAGGTAAATTTAATGCACTTTTACGCAAACTTTATTTGAATATGCATTTTCTACATACTTTGGGCGAAATGCCCCGATTTTCTTGCCATTTAAGAAGAACTTTTGAAACACAAGAGGGGGATGAGTGACGATTCATGAGTCCACCTCAATGTGGAGTGTCCGGCGGTGCTTAACAAAGGGTTCCCATAAAAGAATGGTGACCCCTGTGCTTTCATTGTGCCATGTATGATAAAGATCTTGATATCACTCGCCGACCTCGATGCTTCCATTAATGTCATGACATCTTTTGTTTTTGATCGTTTGTGTTAGCCTCCATTGATTCCCACCCGTATGTTTATCTGCTTGGCCAACAGATCCTTTCGGTATCCAAAGGTCATAGCGGAGGATGTGTTGGTGAGGGTAAAGGGTTTATAATCCCTGTGGATTTTGTTGTGTTGGATGTGGTAAATGATGATCTCAACATACTTTTTATTTTTGGAAGGCCATTCTTGACTACTTGTGGTGCCATCATTGATGTGGCACAAGCAAGTTGACTTTACATGTTGATAACGAAGAAGCCAAGTTTAGGATAGACAAGAGTGAGAATTGTGGGAAAAATACTTCAAAGGAAAAGGCCAAAGCCAAGGCTAAGGCCAATTGTTCAGGAAAAATGAGGATTTGACTTGGTGGAAGAATTACGGGTCTTCGACCCAACGGGTTTGACGCCGATTGACAAGAGAATTGGTTGCGTCTAGCCAAGGACGTAAAATGTGGTGCTTCATGGGAGGCAACCTAAGTTTCTTGTGAACACATTTGTATATATTTGTGGTTAAATTTTTTTTTTGTGTTTTTGAGCTAATATTGTACATGGACATGTGTTGGAACCATTTGGACAGAAGTTGTGAAAAAAAAAAACGGAACTAGGAAAAATTCCAGGGCAACTACCCTAATTGCGGCAGCCTGCGTGAGAGCTTGCAAGAGTTTTGTCACGCGGGTCCCCACGATAGTGGCCGTGGATGTATGCACCACTATTGATACCACTTCGTGGCAGTCCATGTGAGAGCTCTCAAGAGTTTCACCACAGGAACCGCCACCGATTATGGCGAAAGGGTTCTGCACCACGCGGATCGCCACGATCATGGCAATCCGCGTGGGACGTCTCAAGTGTTCCGCCACGTGGCAAAAGAAAATTAAGCAACGAAACAAAAACTCTATTTTAACCTATCTTCTTCTTCACTTCTTCACTTCTTCACCAAGAACCTAAACCCTCACCACGCATGGTTACTCCAATTCAATTTTTCTTGCTTTCTTATTGATTTCTTGGCCCAAACTCTTGTTCTCTTCATCATCTTGAGGAAAAAAAAAAAATTCAATCTCCATTTTCATTCTCCTTTTCAAGCTTTCTCTCTCTAAACCTCTATGATTGATAGAATGTGTTTTCATGAATCTTGTGCATTTTTGCTTGTTCATAATACTTTATCTATGCTTGAAGAACATGTTATATCCTTGTGATTGAAATGTCATGAAGAACCCTAGTTTGAATTGGGAATTTTTGAAATTGGGTTTGATGATACGGCATTGCATGCACTAATTGATTATAAAATTTTGCAATCTGCAGGCTAGTAGAGACTTTATGTAACACCCCCAATTTTCAGCATAAATTTAACACATTTAAAGCTTATGAGATAAGGGCGAATCTATCATTTAAAATCCAAACAGAGTAGAACTAAACACAAGCGTCGGGTACTACCCACATCTAGGCTACAGAACCTAGATGCATAGGCTACTAACTAACAAGTCATAATCTATGAACATTATTGAATACACAAA
Organism: Ipomoea purpurea; assembly: GCA_009835305.1. Lineage (NCBI taxonomy): Eukaryota > Viridiplantae > Streptophyta > Magnoliopsida > Solanales > Convolvulaceae > Ipomoea > Ipomoea purpurea. Next base: position 9,449 of record VALG01007005.1, read on the forward strand.
GTGCTCACGGCCATCAACTAAAGTCTAGCTGCTATCTAAACTAGGAACCACAACTCTGACTAGCGCCTCACCGGCGACTAATCTGCACCTGAAAAACATCGCGGTATCACAACCGTTAACGAATAATGCTAAGCAACCCACTCCGCGAGTTGAGTACAATACATAAGATATAAAGAAAAACTATTTTGAGACTTGGGAATCATAATATAGTCCTAAAGGATTCTAGATTTAATGCTAGGAATCAGACTCAAGGCATATCATTAGACTCGACACGACACGAAGCAGAAAGACACAACCATGCAATACAAAGCAAGATAACAACAATAACAAGTCACAGCAAGGCCACGCAACAAGACATACCCAGGTTCCAACCTTATACCAAGTTCCAACCTTACGCTCTCCATCCTTATAACAGTTCCAACCTGTACCTCCAGGCTACCCACACACCACTATCCTCTATCCTATGGAGCGCACCACATGCTCCCTCCAACAAGACCTCAACAACACCAACAAATCAGCACTCGCAATGCCATTACATAACATGACCTGTGCATATACACAAGATCTAGTGGTCTATGACTATAGCACAATAACTAAGCTTTCGCAATGCCAACATAACCTGGTCTGTGCCTAACAGCACAGTAATCAGGCGACATGTACCTATAACTAAATGATCAATGCACTCGCAGTGCGTCAAACCACCAACAAATCTTTTCCACCAAATTACACATATTTTTCAACACCATGATGGCAATACACAACAACCAAGACTCAACAGCAATTACATCACGGGGTTGCGGGAAAGGGCACACATATGATAACAACGCGGGATATCAACTACAACATGCAACCTACGGGGAAATAACACAAGAGCCAAGACTCGACGCGTCGAATGACTGTCTCCTAAGTTTGGAAAGCTGTGCAAAATTTTTCTAATCTATTCCTTTGAGCTCCAGCTATAAAAGGCCCGCATTACGTCAACCCTAGGGTGTTAGGCAACGTACGTTTTTGGGAGACAAGAAGAGAGAAGATAATCACACTCAGAGCTACATGTTATCTTGGAAGAAGAGAAATGCCAGGAAGATTAGGAAGAATTTCTTTACCTTTCTTCTTTGTTGCTTGTAACTCTTTTATATTATTGTAATGAATTATATTCTAGCCATGAGTGGCTCATATTCTTTAATATATTTATATTTTGGTTTTATATTTGTGTTTTGGTTTTATAATTTGTGTTACAATTGTGATTTATATTGTTGATAAGGATCCAAATTACTTTTTTCATAGCTACATTTATGTCTTAACGGGAGTTAGGATATAATTAAAAACACCCACAATTGCACTTAACTATTGCACCTTGGGAGATGGCATATTTGTTAAGGAGTTAACTGTTACTATTGCAATTGGGAGATGGCTATTGGGAATTTATTATGAATGCTTAGCTTGTTCTTAATTGTTGAGTGTTTATATCATGAGAATGAATATTCACTCACATTATTTTAGGTTGGAATTATGGAGTAATTTTTTCCCTTGGCATTTTCACACAATATAATCCTGATTTAATATTGTTCTTTAGATTGACACTAGGTGATTAAATACTGTTCTTTAAATTGACACTGGCTGATTAAATACTTGAATTCCAGGAATATCATTCTTCCTCTATTTTTGAGAAAAGGGTCAAATGGAAGAAATAAATAATGTTTATTAATTGCAATCCATATATACATTATATATGCATGAGTGGATTAGATAGAATGATTAGGTAGATAATAATAAGCTATATATATATCTAGAAAATGAGAAATAATAATCTGACGGCGGCACGCGGGTGGGCGGCCTGGCAGCAACATAACTGAAATTATTTAGGCTGTGGGCCTGCGGGTTTGCATTCAGCAGGAGGGTTGCCCCCGAAACGCTTGTTGTCAGTGCAGTAATTGTAGACCCTATTCTTTGCTCGTACGCCATTGAGTTTATTATTGGCATCGGCATCAAGCGCATACTTTCCCCATGGCTTACTATCGGCGCAGGCGGAAGTTCCAACAACCGTCAATAACAAAATTTTTGTAGTAGGCAGTGAAGGGAGCTTTTGACCAATCTACCTTCACATCTCCTCCCTGGGTTGCCCAGTCAGACGCTTCCCACAAGCTGCAAAATACTTTCATGGGCTTGCTCTTTGGGAATGGAACCCCAACATTTTCGTGATTCTCGTATACTCTAATCGGAGTGTTATCTACCAACCAAACAATTCTTTGTGAGTTCCAGATAATAGTGTAATTGTGATATGCGGCTGTTGGGTCGAACCAGAGATGGAACTGTTGCTCCCTGTCACCTTTCCATCAGCAAATACATTGGTATGGACTGTGTAAGGCTGAAAAGTAGCATTCCCTAAGAATTCAAAGTCCACTTCATCGTGGGCTTGTCCTATAGGTGATGTTAGATAGAAGGTGGTGACAGTGCCAGCCGAGAGCCTTTCACTAACTTCATTTGCATGTCGAATCTGCCGAACAGGTACTCATTTTTGGTATTGAAACCAGAACCAGTTGATTGGTCAAGATTCAGGGCCATGGTGTTGCCGTTGTCTTGCACTTGCCCAAGATGATTCCCAAAATACATTTGGACATCATTGTTGAAGTTAAGCGGGGGCACGGCTAATGCCACACCTACCAGGCTGCACGCCACCACACCTATTATCATACAAACCTGTTGCTGCTGCTTCTTCATCTTGCCAACTTTATTTTTTTTAACAATATAATCCTGTTGTAAGGATTTATTGAATTGAATCATCTAATACTCAACAACTAGCTTCTTTAAATACCAGAGACCAACTAATTATGACCACATACCTTCTAAATAAATCTTGGTCACTCATCATTATTTGTGGTAAAATTTAATTATGGATAGATTATTAGTTTAATTACCTTCAGTTTAATTATTTCTGGTGATATGATATCATGGGATCGGAGAGACCTTCACCTTTAATTTAATGCATCATTTTATTTGTGGTGATGATATGATTCAAGACCCCTTAGGACCTTTAATGCATCCATTCAATTGTTTTATTATTGAATATTACTTCCTATATTGTTATGAAACATTATGTTATTTTTCATATATTTACCGGCACGGCATGGGTGTGATGATTTTAACATTATTTTCAGTGGGTCAAGTAACGCCAATAATATTTTGTTCTTTATATATATATAGATATATATTATATATATATATAGTCCTACCTCCAACCGTCGCTGCAACTCCCGCCGGCGAGTCAAGCTCCGCGCTACCACAACTAATCCAATCCCAATCCGGCACACAAGGTTGGGG
>VALG01007008.1:0-15178 GCA_009835305.1 Ipomoea purpurea
TTCATTCGAATCGTTTGGGCAGAGAGCGAAGGATCTTCTTGACAACTCTTTCATCTGTAAAAGGTTCTCCAAGTACTGATGCTCTGTTCATCAGATTCTGAACTCGACTATGGAAGTTGGAGATAGTTTCTTCTTCACTAATCCTGAGAGCTTCGAACTCTGATAAAACCATATTAAGCTTTTGACTGTTTGACATCACTAGTACCCAAAATCTAGTTTCAAGGATTTCTCATACGCGTTTTGTCTCTTTTATCCCTGTAACCAAGGTAAAGACAGATTCATGTAGATATCCTACAATATAATTCAGCGCTTTATTATTCAGATCAGAGGACGACATCTCATCTCCAGTCCATGTGTAACATGCAGATAACTAAAAACATGCTATTTTAAAGCCTTAAACATGCAGATAACTAAACCAAACAACAAACACAGCGGAAGACTGAAAGATAGATATATATAAATAAACTGGAATATGGGGTGTTATGCCACGTTCACCAAAGGGATGAACGCACAGGCAACATCTGCAATGTTTAAATCTAAACCAAATATCTCATTGTACTACATCTAAGCTGGCTCACAGGCCACAAAACGTAAGGGAGAAGCTATACTAGCAGGCACTAGACCGTGCACTCGTCTAAATATCACCTGAAAGAACACAATAAACATGGAACGACGCCCGGTCAGCGAATAATGCTGGTAACCCACCAATACATGTGAAAAACATACATAGGTAAGATATAAGTTGTAAAGCCATTTTCGAAACGGAATACATATGTATAAGTTCAAAAATAAGAGTAATTGTCAACACAAGATCAACGCTCTCAACAAGAACGCGAAACACATCCAAGACCAAAGAACAACACGACTCACAAGAAGTCTCAAAGGTATGATCTATCATCACACAATAGATCAACACCCGACATGCATAACTCAAAGGAATAGGACACCCAACGGCAACACATGCAAGGCAACACATGCCAAGGCAACACATGCCTTTGTGACTACACATGTCACAAGAGAAGAACTCAAAAACAACAACGGCTACACAAGCCCTCGTGACATCCCACACATCACGAGTTGATATGCCTTCCTTATGCCCGGTTCCAACCTTATGGCTTACCGCCAACCTTATTTTCTTCCAACCATTACCTCCAGGACCCCTGTACACAAGCCAACATTTTCCCTCCGAGGACCGTCGACCCATCCGCCAACGACGCCAAACGAATCCACCAATTTCATAGTACACGAGGTACCGATGCCACACCACAACACATGCCTCCCAAGAAATACGTGAACCTTACACCAAAGGTCACAACTCCATAATTCACGTCATGGCCACCACGAGGACCACTGCAATACTTGGTGACTAGTGGTCCCATACACTAATCATGCAATCCAAGTAAAGCCACCCACACACATCACACCTCAACAGGAATCAATAACGGATCACAACGAAGATATGAAACCATACTAATCAAAAGGAATGGATCACAGTCCAACAACAACAACGATGATAACACAAAGTTATCATCAACAATAGGAAGGTACGAACAACACACACGCTAGCATTTAAACACCGAACTAGCATGCTTATAAAACGGGTAAACCAAACGTCGTTCCGAACACACAAGAATCATCACGTTCAACGAAACATAATGTTGAACCACTTAGCAGGATTCAAGACACCAAAACCTACATGGATACCTACCATATAGTTCTAGACATACGAAACATCAAGAAGACACTCAAATAGTTCCACAAAAGAACATCGGAAAGTCAAAAGACCAAATACCGAGTCAAAAGAATCACGGGAACAAATCCACAACAACAGCATGTTCCCCGCGGGTGGACCCACGGGTAGGCCTACCCGTGGTTCCGCACACGGGTACAACCCACGAGGCCCTTGTACCCCGCGGTGGCGGCGGTGGACCTCTACCCCGTTCCGCCGCGGGTACGTATACCTGCACAAATAATCCCTTCGGGGATTTTCAACTCCAAGCTCAAATTCAAGTCCAAACATGCCAAATCTCACCCAATACAACAAAATGACTTGAATCAAAGGAAATGCCAAGCAATGGCACAAATGAAACCTAAACACAAGCTCTAGATATGCATTTTCACAAGACAATGCATAAACACTCACATTTCATAGCAAAAACACATGTAGAATCCAAGAAATCACATATAGGTAAGCAAACTAGATTTTGTAGAGCATTTGTTACCTCTTGAAAGACTAAAGACTTCACTTTACACCTTAACAGGCTCTTAAACAAAGCTCACATTCCAAAACCCACTTCAAGAACACACCAAAAGATCATAAAGATCCGATCTTAAGAAAAGACACCTTTTAGGTAATACTAAAAACACAAGATGAACTTAGATCTTACCATCCTAGATGCCCAAATATATGAAATGTTGAATCTTGAAGCAGCTCTTGAAGTTTTGGCAAGACTTCAACTTGGCTTGGAAGAAAAGCTATTTACCTTTTAGAGAGAAGATGGAGCTAGAATGTTCGAAAGTGTGAGGAAAGAAATGAGGTGTTACTAGGTTAGCTTACAATACTAACACCAGTGAAAGGTCAGAATACCCTTACTAATAAGGAAATGCAAGGGAACAAGGGAACTCCTTATAAAGCTTAAGGTACAACTTTGACTTTGGGGTTGACTAGTCAATTACTAGTCCCCGACTATTAAATTTTTTAGGATTTTTAGGAATTAACCACTAATTGAAATATATATTAATTACTCAATTAATCCTTTAATTGAATTTGAATTTCGGGGTGTCACACCATGTCTCCATTGGTTTGATCTCAGTAGATCCATCAGCATTCGGAACTATCGAAGGACTCCATCTAGTGAGGATTGTACGATAAACTCTGGTGCCTTGTGCTTGAAGATAAATCTCCATTCGAGCCTTCCAGATGAATAGTTGTGACCATCTAATTCTGGTGGTTTCATACTTACATCCATCCTGAATCAAAACAGACAGCCAGCCAAAAAACACAAGCAGAGAGTAGTCTAACAGCAACAGACAACCAAGTAAAACAGCTTCTTAAAGAGATAAAAATGCAAAAAAGGATTTTCCCGTAAGGATCAAGTCACTATGTAGACTTAAAAGCTCTGATACCACATGTAATTTTGCATATTCTTAGTATACGAATGTAGATTTAGTTTCTAGTAACTGAAATATTTGGACTGACTGGACCCAGATACTGCAATTGACCAGTCAATTCAGATAGAAGGCATATAAATATAAAGCGGAAGACTAAGGCAGAAAGTAAATCAACGCTTATGTTTGTTTACCCAGTTCGATACAGTGTGTATCTACATCTGGGGGGCGATCACCGAGGCGTCCAATCCACTAAATCATAATCCAATGTACAAAGGTAGAGAAACAGCAATCTCACCCAAGTGCCCACACAAGGTCAGTACCCAGTCTACAAAGGTTTAGTGGATTGTTGAAGTCAGAGAGCCACGCATGCAGAAGTCCAATGAAATCCCTTCAATTGGAGAGCTAACTCTGATGCAGTCCACTTCACTAACGCAGTCCCACGTTGTTCCCACAACTGAGTGATTTCGTGTCTATCGTTTAAGCAACGTTGATACTTCTCAAAGTTCTTCTTCATAATCACCAAAAACTCATAATCTTGAGAAGAGGCATGACAACCAGAGATGTGTATTGTTTAGTATAGAATGTTGCGGCTTCAATCAATGCAACCCTAATTCTTGAACGATTAAGGATATATATGCTCCTTTGAATTTTGGACACTCTCCAAATATATCTCTGATTGTAGATGGTAGGACTTTTTGTGAAGAAAGAAATCTTTAAGATTCGGTCCATACCTTTCACGCTGATCCGCTGATATTCTTTCCAAAACTGTCATCTCATAACCGCGTCCCAGCTTTTTAGAAAACTTTCCTTTAACAGATCTTCAGTGGCTTGATCTAGCAGTGCGTCTGTTGATTGTACTGATCAGTCAGTCTTCTGTAAGAATAAACAGACACCAAGTTAAACCTTATCTTAATTTATCATAATAATATTGTCAATTATATGTTTGGGTTTTACACAAATAAAACCTAACAAAGAAGGTTAGAAGCGATCGAGGTGGTGAGTACGAAGCACCTATTGGTGACTTCTGTGCAAGTGTAGATATCATACAGGAGCGTATGGCACCTTACGCACCTCAATCGAACGGTGTTGCCGAATGAAAGAATCGTACATTGAAAGATATGATGAATGTGATGCTAATAAGTTCGGGCCTACCTCAAGATATGTGGGATGAGGTGATTTTGACAAGTAATTACCTTTTAAATAAGGTACCTTTGCACAAAGCTCGATAAGACTCCTTATGAGCTGTGGAACGGTAGGAAACCTTCCTACCAGTACCTGAAAGTGTAGGGGTGTCTTGCCAAAGTGTTGGTGTCAACACCTAAGAAAGTAAAGATAGGTTCTAAAACGGTGGACTGTATATTATTGGCTATGCACATAATAGTAGTGCTTATCGGTTCTTAGTACACGAGTCCCATATCCCGGACGTACATAAGAACACAATAATAGAATCAAGAAATGCATCTTTATTTGAAAATGTATTTCCTTGTTGGTCCAATGAGGGACCGAGTACGTCAAAACGAACGTTTGACAAGGCTACGGATAATGGTAGTGGAGAATTTGAGAAAGAACCCGAGCTCGAGCCGAGACGCAGTAAGCGGACAAGAGTTGGGAAATCGTTTGGCCCTAATTTTCTAACTTGTTGGAGTATGACTTGGGTACTCTAATTGTTATTAGAAAATGAACCCGATGTTCTATCTTGTTTGATAGAAAATGAACTTCGAACATACGTAGAAGCTGTGACTTCTACGGAAGGATCAATGTGGAAAGAGCTATTAAAAGTGAAGTGGACTCTATTCTACAGAATCACACTTGAGAACGTGTTGATCTTCCTCCGAGTAGTAAACCTTAGGATCCAAGTGGGTCTTTAAAAGGAAAATGAAATCGGACGGTTCCATTGAGAAGTATAAGGCTAGGCTTGTAATCAAGGGTTACAGGCAACGTGAGGGCCTGATTATTTCGACACGTATTCTCCCGTGACGAGAATAAATTCCATTAGGATGATACTAGCCATAGCCGCTTTGTGGAATTTGGAAGTTCATCATGGATGTTAAAACCGCTTTCCTAAATGGTGAATTAGATGAGGAAATCTATATGGAACAACCCGAAGGGGTTGTAGTTCCGGGCCAAGAAAGGAAAGTGTGTAAGTTGGTTAAATCGCTCTATGGTTTGAAACAACGCCTAAGTAGTGGCACGAGATTTTGATCATGCGATGTTAACCAACGGGTTTAAAATAAAGAAAGTGATAAATGTGTCTACGTTAAGGAAACGATAGACAGCTATGTCATTCTTTGTTTATACGTAGATGATATGCTCATCATTGGTAGTACGATCGGATGATCAAGTTTATCAAAAACATTTTAAATGCGAAGATTTGACATGGAGATTGGGTGGCGGATTTAATCCTTGGGATTAGAATCATTAGAATACCTGATGGTCCTCGTGTTGAGCCAATCACATTTACATAGACAAAATCCTTAGGAAATTTAACCAAGGATGATGATCAATTGGCTAGAACATCGTTTGATACAAACATTCATCTAATCAAAAATCACGGAAAAGGTATTTCACAAGTGGAATATGCTCGAGTTACTTGGTAGTTTGATGTATCTTATGAGCTGTACTAGGCCAAATATTGCATTTGCGGTTAGTAAACTCTGTAGATATACGAGTAACCCTGGTGGTATGGACTAGAAGGCAATAGTAAAGGTTATGAGATACTTGAGGTATACTTGCGACCTTGGACTACACTACGGGAGATATCCTGGTGTACTTGAAGGGTATAGCGACGCAAACTAGATATCTGATATTAAGGACTCTAAGTCCACGAGTGGCTACGTGTTTATACTAGCCGGTGCAGCCGTTGCATGGAAATCCTCCCTAAGAAAACTGTGATAGCTAGATCCACGATGGAATCTGAGCTGATATCCTTGGACAAAGGTTGTGAAGAGGCTGAATGGCTACGCCATTTTCTAGAGAATATTCCTAATTGGGAAAGACATGTACATCCAATATGTGTGCATTGCAATAGTCAAGCCACAACTAGGAAAATAGAGAGTCATATCTATAATGGTAAGTCTAGACATGTGCGTCGTAGACATAATACTATTAGACAACTTCTCCACTTGTTTCTCGATTGACTACGTAAAGTCAAAAGACAATATAGCGGATCCGCTGACCAAAGGGTTAAGCAAAGAAGTTGTGGAGAAGTTAACACGAGGAATGGGTCTAAAGCCATTGGACTCCCTACCACTCCTCGTTTGAAACAGTGACTCCCGCACAGAGCCTAGCACGTTGATGCTTTAAATATTCGAATGTCAGTTGACAATGAGTGCTAGGGACGGAGGCACCTTAGGGGGTAGGGGGGGCCTCCGCCCCCCTCTCCACCCACCCACCCACCCCTATCAACTTAAATTTTTTAGTAAATATGTAGTGATATATTTGATATATGTAGCGATAAATACACTTTGGCCCCCTCTAATTTTTTTTTAATAAAAATCTATTATCGTTTTATATTAAATAAACTCAAAATATATATTAAAGTTCAAAATTCATTAAATAAAAAGAAATAAATCAAAAATTAAAGTGACCATTTTTCTTTATTATGCTCTATTTCTTTTATCAAGAATTTTAATAATGAATGGCATAAAAGTATACATTTCATTAAAAAAAAAAATTCCAAATTTGAGATATATGCTTTGGTTTTATTAGTTTATATATGTATTATTAATTAGTGATTTATTGTATGTTTATTAATTATTTGTTTCATTTTAAAATTACATTTAGTAATTAAATGATTATTTTGAAATTGACAAAAATTAATATTGATTATTTAAATTCATCTATTTTTTGTTTTATCTCGATCAAATTTTGAAATATTCAGTTAACAGTAAAATGAATATAAGTTTTTATGAAAAAATCGTGAAAATATTGACAAACTTTTTAATATTGATTTTAAGTGACAATCTATATTTAATAAATGTGTTGTTATTGTTATTATTATATTTTAATTATACAATATAAGTGAAAAAAATTCTAAAGTAATATCGACACCATGTGTCGAATCGTGCTCATATATGTATTTGCAATACTTTATTAATAATATAATTAGAAATTATTATCAAATAATAAACCCATAATAATATATATAATAATATGGTGCAATTAATTGTAATGGTCGACTAACATTGTAAATTTTCTCTACTACACCCCCCCCCCCCCCAACTCAAGTTTTCTGGCTTCGTACCTGCATGCGTGAGTATGTGGGATACTCAAGAAAGAATCACCTATGTAAGAGAAAAGTGAGGGTCGCTTCGAAGGAGAATTGAATGGGCTCAATTTTTCACAAACTCTTGCAGAACCAGGAATGGTGACCCACGACCAAAACGAGCACACTCATGAGAACAGACATGGTTGGAAGGTTATTGTGTGATATATGTCATCGTCTACACAAACAGCAGTCGGTTCAAAGACATTGCATTCCACCGTACAGCCAGTAGAGTAAATGTATCTTTACAAGGGAAGGTTCAAAGTGTATAGTGATCCCTACATATCCTATGCAGGGATCGACCGTTGAAAACAGTTGTTTCCGATTTCAAAAATACCCTGAAAATCAATTTTTTATTCATGTGGGGGATTGTTTGAAAATATAGCATAAATTGGCATAAAAATGGCATTTTAAGTAGATATTTTGTGATACAAATATCAGTGGGGTCCACTTCCGATTTGGATCGTGTCAAAGTGGATTCGGGTTATTGGGTGAATGTGATATTGATTATCAAAGTATACCCATTTGAGTTGAAAAAATGAAGGGAAAAAGTGAAGTTTTTGTCCCATATTGGTTTTCGAAGTAGATTTGCCCCACTATTTATACAAGAGCTGCTTTTTAGGCTTATTGAAACTTTTGGGACACATGCGGATAGCCCCCTTGCTTGGCTAAAAGTAAGCCAAAAAGAGCCCAAAATGTTTTTTTTCTTCCTTTAGCATAGGATTGTTGGCTTCTTCTTATAGGGGATCTTTTGCGAAAAGAGCATCTCAAAGAAGGTCCTCACTCAGATCTGAAAGAAGGTCCTCACTCAGCTCTCGCGACTGATTATGACATTGATTGATAAGGTTGACCCGTCGACAATCAGATCAGGAGATGCTCTCAAAAAGGTCCTCACTCAGCTCTCGCGACTGACTATGACATGATTGATAAGGTTGACCTGTCGACAATCAGATCAGAGGATGAGAGCCTCAGTCGACTATCAGATCAGGATATGAGCCTCAGGGCCATCCCAGCGAGATCAGATGTATAACATAGAGGGCTATCTCTCCGTGCATACGGTCATACGGAGTGCAAATCAAATCCCAAAATGAGATTGAAAAGGCTTGAGTCAGTCTAATCTTGTGTGATCATTTTGATATAATTACAGCTTCATTGTACAATATACACTCAAATATGTGAAATGTTATTCAGTTTCATTTTATATTATACTGCAGTTTCATTTCACCACAACTACAGTATCATTTTTGATATAACTGCAATTTCATTTTCATTTGATAAAATAAAAAAATAATACGTGAGGCGTGTCGAATTTAGATATACTATAGTGTCACTCCGTTAACACTAACAATGCACCGTTTCTTTACTTAAAAAAAAAAAAAAAAGTGCCATTTTGATACGCCGCGCGGTCCAAACGATATAAACGATTGAAGAAGCGGACATAAATCTAAACAACATTCAAGCAAGTTCCACTACAAAATGATTTTCATGGCCAGAAAAAAGTACTTGCAATATTACCCTGAATTACAAAAGGAATACTACAACAAACTAAGACCAAAAATTCCACTTTCTTGTAATTCATGAACTAAAACTACATTTTTTCCAATAACGTTCTTACATACATTTCAACCTTGACTTATGGTGATAGAATGATTGATTGCCAACATTCTACCATGATGACCAAATAGTTGACTATATAACAAATGTCTACAAATTATTTGTTAAGAATTAAAACTTTTAAAAACTATTAAACTCAATGATTAAACTGATTTTAACTCCATTCATGATTAAACTTAAGTCCATACACAATCTTCTACATTCAAAACAGAAGATAAATTAAAGCTAACAGGAAGATTTGAAGATCACATTTATGTATTTTCACTTTCAAAAGCCTTTTTCATAATTTGAACCCTGACAAATATGACTACATCTCCATTTCCAGGCACAAATCCATAAGAAAGATGTTGTGTTTGGATCTTGATTTTCGCCAAAATCAGTATTGACATAATCCATCCCTTGAAGTGTGCCTTCCAGAATACATAGTGATAGGTGCAGAAATTGAATTGTCAAGATCTTCTATCCAAGCTTCTTGTCCCACTAGATCCGTTTCTCTTCTGCTTCCTTCCGTTTTTGTTGCCTGGAAACAAAAGGGAGAAGCAAATTAGCGAAATTCTGCAAGGTTCCAGAACCCCGAGAACACACTGAAAATGAAATATTTTTCATAAATGAACAAAATATGGAATGATCATGGAGCAATTAAAGATATATATATAACTCCGTATAAGATACCATTTTTGCCAACTAAGGAAGTGGAGAAGTACAAGTTTAGACGCAGTAAAGAGTGTGGTACTTGGTTTCAATAGCTAGACAGTAGAACAATGAAGTTTGTTATATTAACCACAGATTCACTTGTCCTCCAACAAATGTTATCAATCCAAAAGGGCAAATCAATCTGTGAGATGTAGCTTCAAGTTCCAATTGGGCCTTTATTATACCTGTGAGGATAAGAGTTAAGTGTGAAACTGTGGCAAAGATAATTTAAACAAGCACTCGAGCCTTTGAATATCAATAGCCTGAAAATCTAAAGAACTTGAAGCAATGGAAAGGCGTAATAAAGATAGAAGCCCACGCAAATCATAAGAAACACCCACATTTAAGGAAGGGTGGAATCTTATATAGATGAAACTTACGGCAAAAGCAGCATATCCACTACCAAGTCATTTGCAGCGGATAACAGTGCTGCATGTGCACCAACAGTAGATATTGTATCCTTCGATCAACATCCACCTAGAACATACAACACAAATAAGATGTTAAAATAATTTTTTGTACGTTTAAATTAATCTGCTCTGCACGATAATGAACAGATGAAAACCTTATCCCATTTAGACTTTTTATCTGTCTGCTGTCCCGAGGTATAGCATCGACAGAAGTTGGTGCTGCACTCAATCCACTACCAGCTACAAGACCTGACCAGTAAAAGGATCAACAACAAATTACTATCACTGTGAATAATGCATAACAAAGAAGAGTGTTACAAAAATGACTAAAACCTGGAATTGGCAGATTGGGTTTCTGCATAGTAACAGCTCCAGACTGTGTTCCTCCAGAAATGAAGTCAACTTTTTGACTGTTCCGCCTTTCTTGTTCCTTCCTCCTCCCATTTCACGCCTCATATCAGCCTCTGTACAACAGACAAACAGACACTTAGCTCCCTTAAGGAAATGGAAAACACCCAAGGACACAAATTAGCAATTGTCAACCCAAGGGAAAATGAAACCTAAAACCAAATAAAACCTATAATATAAATTTCTGGAAAAAAAAAAAAAAAAAAAAAAAAACAACTTAGATCACATTAGTTTTGATAAAATAAAAATTATCAATTTTGATAAAATAAGCTATGCCAGTAGACGATAAATGAGGACAATTACACCCAAAAGAGAAAAAAAAAAAAATTTGAAGTAATAGAATAAAGAAAAATGCACACAAAGCAGTGAGAAAAACTTTTCACTTTAATAACAAGCATTTTAGATATCATTAAGTGCAACCAAAAAATAGCAGTATCTTACAACATAAACACATTCTACATTGACACTGAAATAGTAAAGTCCCATGTTGAGACATTCAGTTGATACTTGATAGAAGGAAGAAAAAAAATGGAGCTTGTTAACAACCTATTTCATCATAGAAGTCAGATTTATCATATCCATGTGGGTCAAATACATCAATACTGAAGCAGGACCCTATCTCATCAATGCCTTGATATTGCACCGCATGCCGCAAGAAATCAGGGTTTCTATAGTCCTTTCTATTTCGCACTCTGCATTAAAGCTTCTGCCAGTAGTTTTCTTTAGTGCAAGAAACTTAATAATCTTTTCCTGTAAAATAGATGAAGGAATAAAGAGAATATTTAGCATAGTCACAAGGACTTCAAATAGAAAGCTAAGTCATATCATAATAGAATAAGCAACACAATAAATCAATAAAATAAAGCAGAATTCATATAATTTGAGGTGCAGACTGAGAGAGGACATGCAACACAGGAATACAGGATGACTTGGACTACAATACAAGTGCAACAGTTAGGACTTACAATTTCCCCCTTTTTAGAGATTTTCTTTATCCCCTCAACTTTAAACAAATAAATTCACACACACATAATAAATCATTCTTTCCACCTTTGCCATGCCACTTTGTTTATTTCAGTGCAACAAGAATTTCCCTAAATCTGGATAACATTATAACAATCGAAATTGGTAACGTTTGAACACCAAAAGCACGATTTTTAGGATAGTGGAAAGGCTTCATCACACTAATGGGCAAGACAGAGTCATAAACAGATCATTTAAATAATCCACAAACATCAGCATCTACAAGTGATTGCATGAATAAACAGTCCTAAGAACATAAGGTTTCATTATTGCTTGAAGGTACATCAATATCATGCTACTCTTACTTCACTTACTTGTAATTCATCTGAGCACTTGGCCTTAGGTCGTGGTGGAAGAAACTTATCTAGTTGATCTTCCTCTTTTTCTTCTGCAGGAACCATATCAACATCTTCAGAACCCAAAGTATTTCCTTCATCAGCACTTGTCTCTAATGATTGAGTTTGAGGTGTTTGAACACTTGGTGTATGGCCCCGAAGAGTGCCCGGTGGAGTTTTAACTTGTGATTCAGCTAAAAGGAAAAAGAAAGGAAATATCATTAACTTTCAAGATTTTGTTCCTAAACATACAAAAAAAAACTTATTTTGACAGACTTTCACATTATGGATTTATCTTCTAATGGTATAGCTAAAATAGGTAATTCTTCATCAAAGAATATTTATGCAAACACATAATACATGTCTGACCTAACATAGCTTACGAATAATAAATTTGTTAAACTCCTTCCACACACATAAGTCTGACTGAACACAAAAAAAAAAAAAAAAAAAAAAAAAAAAATGTAAATAACTGTTCTAAATAACATACTGTAGCATCAATGACCTTTAAGCCCATGCATACCTATTCATCAATATTTAAACAAATAAATCATAAAGTTGTGATATGAAATGTAGTGTTGGGGTTATGATATCCAGGTGGCCAATGACCCATATATCATCAACCCTTTACTTGTTAGCAGCTAAGGCCTAAGCGTCAAATAACTTGGCCACAGAGGAACAAGACAAAACCCAAAAATCCTATATGTGTCACCTAGGGAAGGGAGTAGAGCGGATAGAAATCATGGGTACAAAGGCACAAAGCCACAGATCCATACCCTGCAACATCAGGTCGCCTCCCTCCCCTACATTTGCTAGGGCTAGAATATAAATTGTTCTCCATGTATTAATAGTAGTAGCATTTTACATTTTAGGAGATTCCCCTTCCTCACTAGAAATAGCGGCATCTTACATGCCTTGGGGGATCCTTTCTTCTTCTCCCTCAATGGAAGTGGAGTGGAGCTCCTTTTTAGAGATGGTGAATATCTGTTCCCTAGGGAGAAAAGCTATCTCCCTCAGTAGAAGTGAGACTGTCAAATTCTCTTTTTATTGTATACTTGTGAACATAATCAAGCACTTACACAATAACACTCACAAATATACTCGCGGACATTCACAACCCTACGAAATACAAGCATTAATTGCAGTTTCATTACTAATTGAGCCCACTGGGTTCATGGGCCCAGCAGTTAGTGCCTAATCCTTGACACCACAGGTCCAGAACCCAACATGTAGCACTGCTCAATGGCCGTACAAAGATCAAAACTCTCCACGAGAGGATTGTGTTATCAGAATTCTAAACAATCAATTCATACTCAATAGTTCAACCACATTATGCCACTACAAGCAAGAATGCAATACTGTTATACTGCCATCCTTCAATAGCAAGGCATACACTGTTAACAGTTTCAAGTTAGAATATTATGTTGAAACAACTATTCTATGGGTTCAAATTTGAAAGCAACTCACTAGCTTAACTCAATTTTTACTAAAATGCAAATATAGCAACAAGTAGAAAAAAATTAAAATAAAATAATAAATAATAATATAAATAATAATAATAATAATAATAATATAATAATATATAATATATAATAATATATATAATAATAATAATAATAATCTCGTATCTGGCATGTCACATCTCATATGTGCTAGATCAAATAATGAAAAGGTAGGAACAAGTTTAGCACAAACCATTTTGAATAAGAACATAACAAGAAATCTCCATATCAATGAAACAACCATTATTTCTTTAGGCTTTTAGTAAGGGTGTAACAAATTGCAAATTTGTGATAATTTAAAAGGGCAATATGGAGTTGGAGCTATTAAGTTATTTAAAAACACGGTGCTCACTTCACATTGAAAAGAGCAACCCCTATGATAAGTGAGGAAAAAACAGGGCAAATAGAGATTATGAAAGATCAGTAGAAATCTAGGGAAAGCAATACCATAATCCTTTCGTAGCAATGCATACATACCATTAACAGTTTGTAGTTCCTCTGCATCCTGTGATTGACCACTAATCATGATTTCTCCTTCCTACAATCCAAAGGCAAAAAGTATATTAATAAATAAATAAATACATAGTAAATAACATGAGCACTCTCTTCTAAAGTCACGAGCTTGTGACTTGTGCTTTAGAGCAGTGCATTCAGCAATTCAGCCCTACCTAATGTCTGTTTGACTTTCAAAAAACAAAAAGAAAATCGTATCTTCGCTTGAACTTGGAATCCCCAATTCTATGTATACACTGGTAACCAATATAAATTTAAAAAATTTAAATTTAAAATCAATATATATGTTATATAGAATTTATGTATCAATGCACTGTAATGTAGAGGGTACCTCAGCTTCAGGAGACATGGCGACCTCATCGTGGCGTAATCAACTATCGTAAGTCTACTTCTACTCACAGCCGCCTCGGAAACACCACCTTGTTGTTGCCACTGCGGCGGGGAAGCGAAAGAGAGGTGCGGTGTGGTAGTAGCAGAACCCCCAAAATTTGAAATCTTACCAGGCGTAAGATTGTCCACTCCCAGGCGCCGCTTCTGCTGCTGCTGCCGTCGTGCTAACGGGGATGGAGATGCACTCTTACCCGAATCCGAGTCAATATCGTCATCTTCGCCGAGCTCGTTCTCCGCTGCGTCGTTTTGGATCTGCTCCTCATCTTCATCGCTTTCATCCTCTAGGTAATCATCCATCTCGTCGTCGTCCTCGTCGCCATAGATGGAAAGCAAAGCAATGCCCTCTGATTCCTTCTTCTTTGGAGCCATGTCGGAGATGAAGATTGGGTAAAAGATTCGATCGAAGAAGGCTAAGGGGTTTACACAGTACAGAAAATCAGAAATAGAAGGCGAGAAGGAGATAAAATGATAAATAGCAATTCGGGTCCGGGCTTCAACATTTCAATTATCTAATCCACTTAACCTCAATTTAGGATCTGGGCTTGCAAGCTTACCTTTTTGGGCCATATTTGGGCCTTGGCATGCATGCTTACCTGTTATTTGCACAATATTACTATGAATCATGGTCCATGTAACAGGATGGACCATGAAGTAACGACGTCATATCATTTTAATTATGGTCAGTTTTATTTGACAGTATACATTACTGCATAAACTATATATTTTTTAGTTTCATTTTCTACACACACTAGTTTTATAATAACGTTGAAGTATCATTTTAATTATACTTTAGGCAGAATCGGTTCTGAACATATCTAACATGAGCGACAACAAAAGCCCCGAATTTGGGGGCCCCATATATATATTTATACATCTATATATATACATATACATATATATATATTAAGCAGGATT
>VALG01007009.1:0-11047 GCA_009835305.1 Ipomoea purpurea
TGATTATATATTAAATAAATAAATATATATATATAATATTATATATATTATATATATATATGTAGTTATAATATATAATACTATATACCTATATAATTATATATATAATTAATATATAATATATATATATAACATAATATCATATATATTACATACAAATATATAACATACAAATATATATATCATATATATATATATATATATATATATATATATATATATATATATGTGGTGTGTTGTGTGTGTGTGTGGTGTGTTGTGGGTGTAGCGTACACACACACACATATATATATATATATAATATATATATATATATATATATATATTTGGATGTATATGTATGTATATATTATATATATATATATATATATAGTATATATATATATATAATATTATATATATATATATATATATTATATTATATATATATATATGAATAGGTGTTGTTAAAAATAAAACATATATTTTGGTTGTAATTACCTTAATTGATATACCATGTATGCTTTTATATGATAGAAATCTTTAGATATTAACTTAATTCTTTCCATTAATTACTAGTTGACTAGGGTTGGATGATGATCAATATAGATATTCTCTTCCTTCTTTTTCCAACCTTGGCTATAGCAAAAAAAAATCCTCTTCTTTCCATCTCTTCATTTTCGAAATTCTAAAAAAAAAAAAGGAAAAAGAAATTCTTCTCCTATTTCTAGAGACTAAGGAGGAGAAACTTAGAGCATTAAAAGATTAAAAAGATTTGGGAAGATTTGTTCAAGTAAGTGGTTGTCCTTTATCTTACTTGTCCATCTTTAAAAAAGATTTTTTGATTGGGTTGAAAGTTATGAATCAAATGAAATATTGAGTGTTATCTGAAATTTGGTATGATGTATAGTAAAAAATGCATATATAAATGAGATTTTTGGTTGATTATTTTGTATGAATCATATCTAGATAAATTATATTCATAATATTGATAATAATTTTAATTTTAGTATTGAGCATGTATTAAGCTAAAAAAAAATGAGTGTAATGTTTGATTTATTATATTTTGTACTTACACATATATACTATTCGTATATATTGTATATAAATATTTATTATATTGAATGACATACGTTGTGTGTGTATATATAATATATATATAATATATATATATATTATATATATATATATACTATATAATATATATATATTATATAATTTATATATATATATATATAATACTATGTTGTAAATTTTTTAAATTAATTACTCAATTATTAATATTTACATCATAATTGCAGAATAAACTTCAAGAAGAGGAAGAGAAGAATAAAGAAAAGATTCCAGCTACACCTCTACCACTTGTTGAGTATTTTGATTTGGTATAAAAAAGAAAGTCAAGCATGCACGTGGTTTAGGAAGCAATCAAGGGCTTCAAAATATGCTTAAGCAATGCATCTCCATCAACTACCTCAAGTGAAGAATAATCAAGACATTTTATTTTAAAACGTTTTTTATTGAATTCAGTTGTATTTCTTACAAAGTATATTTGTTAACATGATGTCTTTTTATATATATATATTTTAATTTGACGAGTAACATTGTTGAATGAATTATTTATTTCAAATAATAATTAAATTAAAACATTTAATTATGACAAGATTTTGAAATAAAATAATTTTATATTTGTGCATTTGGCTAAGTATTATTGGAAAAAAAGAATTAATCAAGTAATGGTAACAATAAAGTAAATATTGATACCGCTTTTTTTGGTCACTGATAATCATTTTTTTGCGTCAAGAACAATTCTCACAATAAGTACAATATTGTGACTAAAGTGTTGTCACAATAAAATAATTAATTGCAGCGATTTTAGTTGTCACTAGATCAGTTTTTTGTAATAACATATTTGGTCTCAAATTATATATTTATTGTGACAACTATTTGTTATCACTCAAATACTACTTTTAGTGTAAGCAAATATTGTCACAAAAGTAGTGAGTAATTGTGACAACTTTTCAAAAGTCGTCACTACTACAATAGTGACGGAGGATATAGTGACGACAGGTGACGACTTCAAAATTTGTCACTAATTTCAATAGTGACCAAAATTGATAGTTTCGGTGACAAGTTCTGTTGTCACTAAATGTGAAATTTCTTGTAAGTGGTTATTGTTTTATTTGGCTTATCATAATCTCTGGGGTCTCATTTTATAATCATCACCTTATTTGGATTCTTCTTGGATATTTACTTGATGAAGATTATTTCTGAAGAATATTTTGGATGAGATTGCTCTTAAGGCTTTATCTTCCATGTGTATGATATCTGATACTGAGGATGCTGATAACGGCTCAGTTTCGGGCACCCCGTCTGCACGTAAATCTAATCCACTATTATGATGTTCACCTCCCTTTGTCATTTATTCAAAAAGGGGGAGTTTTGGAGTTAGGGGAGAATTTTTGAGTAAAGGGGGGGGGGGGGTATTACGGAGTATTATGGTAACCTTTGGAGATTTTGGATCTTTTGGATATTATGGTATCTTTTGGACGTATTGGATCAGTATGGAATTTTTGGTAAGGACTATGATGAAATATTTGGTAGTTTGGCAGTGGTTACATTTGTTTTGTTGATTTTTTTTTTTTTTTTTTTTTTTTTTTGATTTCATTATGGAAATAATAGAACTATATGTGTTAGGGGTAGAAGTAGTTTTGTTTGGTGCATCTAAACAAGTTGAATGGATGTTTCGGGTTATGCTACTCTCACATGAACAAGTTATTATATGATGTGGTATGCTATGAATTCAATGCTTCTGTGTGTGATCCAAGACTTGAAAATTATCAATTCAGGTACTTTATTCACAAATGGTCCAAAAAGAATTTAAGTTGTATTTTTTGGTTTAATATCTTTGTGTTCTTGTTAAGTACCTATACTACGGGCTATAAATAAATTAAATTGATTCTTGCCCAAAAGTATTTGATACTCAAGTTTTCCAAATAAAATGCCAAAGGAGAGATTGTAAGTTAAAATATTTTTACACAATATTGGCTATTTATTTTATTTTTTGTCTATTAGTTTAGTTTTAATTAAATTTTTGTGTATAGAATTATTCACTTTTGGACCATGTGATTACAAATAAGTGGATGGTGGTCCCTTGGTGAATAAAGTCTACAGGTGAAAATTTCAAAGAAATAGAATGTGTGGTTGTGGCTTATTTGAACAAGGAAGAGCTAGAAAAAAGGGCTACATTTGGAGATCACAAAAGGGAGGCTCATGAAAGTGCTATAAAAGGAAGTACTCAAAGAAGAAAGTTTGCCAGCTTTGATAATTATAATCTACAAGAGCTATCTGATTTACAAAGCTTCATATTTTTATATGTTCCATTTTTACTTAAGAATATTGTAATTTGTACTAATGACTAATACTGGTACTGCTGAAGTATCTTGTGAAGATTGTTTCGGTATTCGTATGTCAGTCCTGGATAGGTGTTAGAAAGAGTGGTAAGTGGTAAAGGCTGGAGCCATCTATATTTAACCTCTTGTAATACCCCTTTTGGTGAACATCTAGTGAGTGGATTGGGAGACGTGGTGTTGCCCCGCAGACGAGGAGAAGGAGCCCGACCTGCGTAATAATTTCCTTTTGTGTTTTTTAAATTACTTATACTTTCTGCAGTTATTATTTACACTTGCTTAAACGAGTTTAATTAATTAACGAAACTGGTGCATAACTTAATTAACGAGTAAAAACACAATGTTTTTGTTTTTCAAGTGTCACGGTGCAATTTCAATTTTCATAACTTTTTCGACGAAACTTTGTTTTATACAATGGTATTTTTGTCGCATTACTTTAAGAAAATATTCATTTTCCTTAATCTCTCTCGTCGGTTGTCTTCATCTCTTAGACTCTTATGAAGTGAGCATTTAATAGACAAATAAGTGTGTATTATAGAAGAATACCAAAGATGACTTAGAACATAGGAGAGAGCACATGTTTAAAACTCTCCAAGAGGAGCTCTTTCCGGAAGGAATTGTAGGGTCCATCGGAAAGAGCTAGTTGCTCCATAAAGAGCTCTTTTCGGAAACTTTGACTAAAATGCACTAGAAATTGACTAAAGTGTACACATACACCATTAGCACACATGAATCCCTATCTCAAAATGCACAAAAAAAATGTTCAAGAATATACTAAAATTAAAAGCACCTATCACGTTTTACTTTGAAATTCGCAGTCAGACGACGAACTTACCAGCAACCAGCGACTCCAACGAATCTATTAACATACCACAAAAATAACTTGAGCTCTGTTGTTGACGAGGTTGTAGAAAGAACTTAATCCTACAAAAAATATACTTCCTAAAATAATGCACGTTTACATTTGATTATAATAATATTCGGATTCAAATGCACATAAAGTTAAGGGTTCAATTTGAAGTTTTTTAATTTGATAATCTAATTAGTAATTACATTTTGGTACATAATTTGACGGCCGACTTTTCATTTTTAACCTATAATATATATAAGATGACAAAAAAAAAATATAAAATTACACGTGATGATTGAGTCTTAGGTACACATAATTTAACTTTTATGTTGCTAATTCCATATCCAATGCGGGATTTGTTCACTTTTCCAATCACTCTAAAAAATAACAGAAAAGTGTATTTTTTTCAAATTTTCGTCAAAGAATTGTGGTGGACGGAACATCGTCGTATTTCTGATTACACTTTTTTTTTTTTTGGGGTAAGCACTAGTGGTCTAGTGGTAGAATAGTACCCTGCCACGGTACAGACTTGGGTTTGATTCTCGGCTGGTGCATTGTTGGTTTTAGAAATGTTTATAAACTAATCTAATTATTACCAATCATTATGTCATATGCGGATCATTGTTCATTTTTTATATATTGAATGTTCATTTTTAAATATCATGATTTATTTTCCTTATCATTGTATTTGTAGAAGTCTCAAGTCTTTTGTAACAAGTCACGTTTAAATGTAAGACTATCGTTTTTGTCATTAAACGCCTAGGCTATAAAATTTTGAAAATTTTTTGTCATTTTCATCACTTTTTCGATGAAAATTTGTTTTATACAATGGTATTTTTGTCGCATAACTTTAAGAAAATATTCAATTTACCTTAATCTCTCTCGTCGGTTGTCTTCGTCTCTTAGACTCTTACTGAAGTGAGCTTTTATAGACAAATAAGTGTGTATTATAGAAGAATACAAAGATTACTTAGAAAAATAAGAGAGAGCACATGTTTAAAACTCTCCAAGAGGAGGTCTTTCCGGATGGAATTGTAGAATCCATCCGGAAAGAGCTAGTTGCTCCATAAGGAGGTCTTTTCGGAAACTTTGACTAAAATGCACAAGAAATTTGACTAAAGTTGTACACATACACCATCAGCACACATGAATCCCTATCCAAAATGCACAAAAAATGTTCAAAAATGTACTAACAATTAAAATGCCACCTATCATGTTTTACTTTGAAAATTCTAGTCAGACGACGAACTTACTTGCAACCAGCGACTCAACGAAACTATTAACATACGACAAAAATAACGTGAGCTCTGTTGTTGACGAGGTTGTAAATAGAGCTTAATCATACAAAAAATATACTTTCTAAAATAATGCACAATTACATTTTATTAAAATAATATTCGAATTCAAAATGCACATGAGCTCTGTTGTTGACGAGGCCGGATGTTCATTTTTATCTATAATATATATAAGATGACAAATGAAACAATAAAATTACACATGATGATTGAGTCTTAGGTACATGTTCATTTTCCAATCACTCTAAACTTTTATGATGCTAATTCCATATCCACAGCGGGAAATGTTCAATTTTCCAATCACTCTAAAAAATACGCTGAAAAAGTGTATTTTTTATTTCAAATTTTAGTCGAGAAATTGTGATGGACGGAAAAGTTCGTATTTCCAATCACCCTTATTTTATTGGGAGGCACTAGTGGCCTAGTGGTAGATAGTACTGCCACCGTACTGACAGGGTATCGATTCCGGCTGTGCTTTTTTTGTTTAAAAATGTTTTATAAACTAATCACTATTTTTATACCGATTCACTATAACCCTCCAATGGTGAGCTACCATTGCTGATTTTTAATATATTGAAGTTCATACTTCTACATCACTGATTTAACTTTTCCTTATCGATTATAACTGCTGTGAAGAGCAAGTCTTTTTCTTACAATTCATCGTTAATGTAAGACTTCCGCTTACTTACCTGTCATGTAAACCCTCACAGGATCAACATTACAATTGAACATTTTTTGTCATTTCAATAACTTTTCTGAACGGAACTTATTTTAGACAATGGTGATCTCGACCTCTCATCACTTTTAAGACAAATACATCCGACTTTCTTAATGCTCTCTCGTCGGTTGTACTTCATCTCTTAGAGTTTATTGATGAGCATTTATGACAAATAATGTGTATTATAAGAATACCAAGCCAGACCTGAACCTCGTTAGATCATAGGAGAGCCGCACAGGTTTAACTCTACAAAGCAGCTCCTTTCCGAAGGAGTTCGTTGTAGTCATCCGGAAACGAGCCAATTTCTCATAAGACAGCCTCTCTAGTCCGCGAACTTTGACATAAATGTAACACAAGAACCTTGACTGAAAGTGTACACATACACCATCAAAACGCGACACACCTGAATCCCTAACCGTTGCTTATCACCTCAAAATCACAAAAAAATGCCAAGATGATACTACAATAAAAGCACCTATACACGTTTACTTTGAAATTCAGTCAGACGACGAACTTACCCTCTGCAACCAGTGACTCCCAACCCAAGTATTAAACATACGACAAAAATATCAGCCAGGCTCTGTGTTGACGGGGTTGTAGAAGAACGTAATCCTACAAAAAATATTACTCCTAAAATACCTCCGATACTTGAACAGTTACCACAATGAACACGCTTAATAATCGACAGACCAATGATTTACCGGTTCAAACTTATTGAGAGTTTTTTTTATTATAATTGTGATATCTATAATTATATTTATCCTAATAATATATTAGACATTATATAAAAACATATTTCATGTTTATTTCCTTAAACCAACCAAAAAAAACGATTAAGAATATATTAACAATAACATTTGATCTCGATTAGATAGGTCTTAGGTTATCTAAACTATTTTAAAACGTTTATGTTGCTCCAGACTCAACAATAGAATTCCATAAATCACAACTTTCTTATTCTAGTTCCTTGCATTTTCGCATTCTTATGAAGTAGCAATTCCTATTACCACTGCGGGAAATGTTCATTTCCCTATCATTTAAAATACTGAAAAAAGTGTATATTTTTCAAATTTTCGTCGAAGAATGTGGTGACAGGAAAAAATTGGTATTTTAATCTTATTTTATTGGCAGGCACTAGGTCTTATGGTAAATAGTACTGCACTCAAAATTCATTCCGTGAACCAAACGTGCGTTTTAGTCCTTATTCATGATCTTTTCTTATTTTTGTAATGGCAAATCTTTTGGTCCGTTATCTCATCAAAATTCTTTTGTTGATTTTTTTATCGCATAAAAATCCCGGAGTTTTGAAATTTCTAAGCCATCTCAACGCAGTTTTGACCCATAGTTTTAGAAATTTGTTTTCTGATGTAAGTAAACCTCTTTTATTTCCGTTTGTATTTGAGTAAAAAAATGTTTTCACTAAGATTAATCTATTATTTTTTCAATTACCCCTCACTAATATCGGTTTATATAAGTAAATAGTTCTATGTCTAATTTTTTTTAATATAAAATAGAAAAAATATTAACGTGGTTTTGAAATCAATGGTTAAAAATAACAAAAAGAAATAATTACTTGAAGAGATAATAATGTCCTTTTATCATGCATAAAAAAGGATAAATGCCCATGAATAAAATGACTTAATCATGATTGGAATCCTTATATTTAGTCCAAAGAAAAATAATAGTCTCCACTATCGGATGCATGTTTTTTATACCTTTGCCAAAAACGATATCTAATTTCCACTGAGTATCTTAAAAAATTTGTATGGAATAATTGTTTTGATTTCATGCCTATAAACACCAGTAGATATAAATTATACTAATCAATAGATATTTTTGTCTCTTTCTCCCATGGTAACTTTGAATATTTCTTCTGACGAATATATATTAATATTAACTCATATTATATTATATTATATTAGACAACGGTTTTATATAGTAATTTATTTGTCTCATCACACTATTAGTAAATAAATTAATAGAATTTCGATTATTTTATCTACTAATAATCATTCATCTGTAAGGTTGTCTCATATCAAACTCTTAGAGTCTAATTATGAGTGGAAGTGAGCCATTATTATTTAGAAGGACAATAATAAGTGTGTAATATACAAGAATACCAAAAGTGACGTTAGAGATTCATTATAGGAATAGTAAGATATATAGCTAAATATACGTCATAACGGTTATATAAAGTAATTACAACACACTACCCGGACGGGGCTCTCCAATATGTACCCGTAGGGTCGTAATCCAGGAATAGCTATCGACCCTAATTCCCGAGGTGTAAAGGAGTGTAAGTAAGGTAAAACACCATGACGCCGGAAACATGAAAACTACAGACGACATTGAAATGCAATAAACACAAAACAAACGGGAGCTCTCAAAATACAGAACACAACAGACCGCGGCAAAAAATAACACCATATATAATCACCACCACCAATGGTGATTTTCAAACCTGTATGGTGTTTTACATCAACTAATGGTGGTATGTTTATGAATGTGGGGCTCTGTTCTTATCTATTTTTTGTGGTGTATTTTCCTAACGTATGATGGTGTATTTGTATACACTTATCCAATTTCTTGTGCCATTTAGTCAAAGTTTCCGAAAAAGCTCCGTATGGAGAACTGCCTTGCCGGATGGACCTACAACTCCTTCCGAAAAGAGCATCCTTTTTGGGAGTTTTTAAACCTGTGCGCATCTCCTAATGATCTAAGTCCAATCTTTGGTATTCCTTGTATAATACACACTTTATTTGTTCATATAAATGCTCAACTTTCAATAAGACTCTAAGAGATGCAGAACAACCGACGAGAAGAGATTTAGTGAAAATCGAATAATTTTCTTAAAGTGATGAGACAAAAATACCGTTGATCTAAAATAAGTTTTCGTCACAGAAAAGTTATAAAATACAAAAAATGTTCAATAATTTTATAGTCTAAGGGTGTTTAAATGACAAACATATTGTCACTTACCAGTAAACGTGAATCTGTAAAGAAAAGACTTGTTGACCTCTTACAATATAATCATACAGAAATAAATGTGATATTTAAAAATGACATTCAATATATAAAAAATCAGCATAGATCCGCATATGAGATATAAGTGACGGTAAAAATTAATAGTTTATAAACATTTTTATAAACGAAAACATGTTAACCGAAAAATTGCACCAGCCGGGATCAATACCCGGGTCCTGTACCGTGGCAAGGGTACTATTCTACCACAGAACCGGACTAGTGCCTCTCCAATAAAATTAAAGGTATTGAAAAATACCAACTTTTCCGTCCACCACAATTCTTCGATCGAAAATTTGAAAAAAAATAGCATCCTTTTTATTTTCAAGCTATTTTTATTAGAATGATAAGAAAGTGAACATGTTCCAGCAGTGGTTATGGAATTACAACTAAAAGTAAAATATGTTACCTAAGCCAACAATCATTCATCACGTGTAATTTCTTATTTCTATGTCATCTTATATATAATAGGTAAAAATATAATTAGAGTTATGCAAATTAAAAAACTTCCAAATTGAACCGAAATATTATTATAATCAAGATGTAAATCGGCGTATTTTAGGAAGTATATTTTGTAGGATTAGGTTTTTCTAATACAACCCACAGTCAACCAAACCAGAGCTCACAGTTATTTTCTTTGTCGTATGTTAAAATACTACTTTCGTTGGAGTCAACTGGTTGCAGGTAAGTTTCGTCGTCTTGACTGGAATTTTTCAAAGTGTTAAACGTGAGGTTGCGTTTATGTAATAGTAAGTACAATTCCTTCGAGCATTTTTTGTTTTTGGTGCATTTTGTTGAATATGGGAAGATTCAGTGTGTTATGGTGTATGTGTAACAACTTCTTAGTCCATATTTTCTGTGCATTTTAGTCAAAGTTTCCGAAAAAAGAGCTCACTTACCTGGAGAATTAATCTTTCCGGATGGACCCTAACGTACTTCCTCCGGAAAGAGCTGCTTTTTGGAAGAGTTTTTGAAACCTGTGCGCTCTCCTATGATCTAAGTCATCTTTGGTATTCTTTTGAATAATACACACTTATTTTGTCTATAAAATGTCTCACTTCAATAAGACTTAAGATATGAAAACAACCGACGAGAGAGATTTAAAAAATCGAGCATATTTCATAAAGTGATGAGACAAAAATACATTGTTCTAAAATAAAGTGAGTAGAAAAGTTATGAAAATGCAAAAAAAAATGTCAAAAAATTTTATATCTAGGGTGTTTAATGACAACCAATAGTCTGTCTACATTAAACGTGAATTGTAAGAAAAAGACTGTGTGACCTCTACAATATAAATCATAAGGAAAATAAAATCATGAGTATTTAAAAATGAACATTCAATACAATATAAAAAATCAGACAATGATCCTGCATATGAGATATAAGTGATCGTAAAAATTAGATTAGTTTATAAAACATTTTTAAAACGAAAAAAATTGGACACCAAGCCGGGATCGAACCCGAGTCTGTACCGTGGCAGGGTACTATTCTACCATAGACCCATAGTGCCTCTCCATATAAAATAAAGGTGATTGAAATACCAACTTTTTTCCCGTCCACAGCGCCAACCTCACAATTCTCTTCGGACGAAAATTGAAAAAAAATACACTCTTTTTTCAAGCTATTTTTAGAATGATTAAGGAAAATGTGAACATTTCCCGGAAAGTGTTATGGAATTAGCACATAAAGTAAAAATTATGTGTACTAAGCAAGCCTCAATCATCTACGTGTATATTCTAATT
Organism: Ipomoea purpurea; assembly: GCA_009835305.1. Lineage (NCBI taxonomy): Eukaryota > Viridiplantae > Streptophyta > Magnoliopsida > Solanales > Convolvulaceae > Ipomoea > Ipomoea purpurea. The sequence goes on from VALG01007009.1 coordinate 11,013, forward strand.
TCTTTGTCATCTTACTGCTTAATATATATTATAGG
>VALG01007024.1:0-16912 GCA_009835305.1 Ipomoea purpurea
AATGCATATATTATACTTAACTACATTAATATTATTGAAATGTAGGTGTTGAAGAATATGTTATGTTTAAGTATATGGGGTGGGGAGGTATTATAAATGAAGGAAATGTAAATGGGGTTAACATCAACTTCTAAAAAAAGATAGTAATATGTATCGAACTCGTCAAAAAAATTGTGGAAGTGATTGTTCTATAAGAAGAATGGGTATAATCGAAAAACATATTGCAGTTAAAGAGGGATTGTTAATGTCAATAACAAAAGGTTATTACGTGAATAATATTGTAAGTGACGATATGGATTTATTTTGTAAATCAGAAGTAACGTTTTAGGGGAAGTTGCATGTTATGTTAGCAACAATAAAAACGAATAAAATTTCTGGATTATTGACAGGGTTAAAATTTTAGGGAGGTGTACTGTAGGAAAACAAAATTATTTTTCAAACTAAACAGGGGTCGTATTTACTCTGAGTTCAATGCGATTTTGGGCTTTGAGGCTATTGATGGTTTTAGTATTGAATTCATGTATTGAATGATGGTAAACATTATATGGTAAAGTCAGGTCATCTTATGTTGGATGTGAGTATGAATGGACATGAAGTTTTTACATTGGTAATAATATTGTGATTTGAGGAAGGATAGCTGGATATTGGTTTTTGCATATTGGCAACAATGTGTTTAAACCATTGAGTCATAAAAATGATAATTTCGGAAGACCACAAGATTGATTTGCCTTTTAATGACTTGCAACTACACAGTCAACCGTGACCGGATATGGCTACGCATAACCCCTCGCTCTCGCGCCTGCGCTCCAACTCCACCGCGCTCGGCCGCCGCGCTCGCCGCCGCGCCGATACCCCCCTCCCCACCCAGGACAGAGCAAATCGCGGATACAATGGCCGCAACAAAGTCCGACACCCAAGTACACATATGTAAAATAAGAAGAATATGGGACATCACCCAAAAACCCCGCTCCAGAGATAAACGCCCCCCTCCCGCGCAAAATAATAAAACGGCTCTCTCTAGATAAAACCCCCATATCAGAAGAGATCAACCAACACGGGTTGTCGATGTTGGTGGTAATGCTATAGATCGGGTAACTCTCAACAAGTTAGTTGCTACTGTTTGTGACCCACGCCCAGTGCAGAACCCGGGGAGTATTGCACACGCCGCGAATTTCCGCGTCGCGCAAAGAATCATTTAAGAGATGTCAAGGAGGCCGCGTCCAAAGACACCCCCCAAAACCAAAAAACCAACCGAAAGGGTTAGCATTATAATAACAAGATTGGGTTTACGAGGTTGATCTTGTAGCATGATTTCTATAACGTAAGCTTTCATGACTTAAATATTGGCGAAGTAGATGTCACTGAGGTGAATGGGGACAAGTACAATGGCTTGCTTGGTCAACCAACGTTTAGCAGCTGTCATTTAGGAGAAGTGTCCCAGACTACTTTGTGCTGAAGTGTTTTACTCTTAATATATTTAGATGTTTGCATGGTGAATTCTATCAGTGACAAACGAGAGAATTCATCACACAGTAGGGTAATTTACTAAACCTCCCCAAAAAATGGCCACAAAATCATAGGGACAACAACGGAGTAGGTTTTTCAATGAAATGATATGAGGGCGTCGTAGTTGAGGGAAATCGTCTGAAAAGAAATCTATGGGGCTCTGTATTTTTTTTCTTTATGATATGTTAATTCTGTTGTGTTGTTTAAAAAAAATTCATGTTTTTTTCTAATTCAATCGTTTGAATCAATTACATTACTTATATAGTTTTATTATGGATTCAATATTATTTATTTTATTATTAAATACATTTATTTATTATTTAATTACATATTATAAAGTTGTTATATTAAATAATGTTTTATTAGGTAAGATATGTCATTATATTATTTATTAATTAATTATTTGATTACATATTGATATACATCACGTAATATAGCAAAGAATAATACGCATAATAATTAACATAATTGAAAAAACGAGTAATAGCCAAAGAATACAGTAGTGTTGCTGCAAAGTGACAGTTTAAGAAAAGGTGGGACTTTTTGTATTCTTATCCCAATTTTTTCCTCCCGATATTCTTGTCCATGTGTTTGTCTTTGTCGATCCAAGTATGATCGTGTGCTGTTGTAGGGGCCTTATTGGGAGACCCTTCCATATGAAAGCCATTAGTGATTCCATACTGACTTGGGGTAAGTGTGACTTCAGTCGCACAAACCTTGCGAAAGGGCGGTTTGCGAGAGTGGGATTCTGTAGGCCGGAGTCTGGAGTCCTTTGAAGATCCGCATTAATGGAGCCTCGGACGCAAGATTTCGAAAGCCAAACGTTGAAATCAGCTTTATGGGTCAAATTGTGAGAATAATGAGATTCTTGGTAAAGTCGTGGAGAAGGCTGCAGAAAACTATTTGATCAAGTTTTTCGCAATCTGCTCATGATCGGCCGTGTTCTTGTGAATTTGCCCCTAGGGAAACTTAAACTCTCTGAGGATTGTTGACCTCCTGTTTCGGAGAAGGTAACGTAGGCTACCTTTGAAGCGTCAGGAGGCGGAATAGGATGACATCGGCCGGTTGAAAATAATCCGCAAAGGTGCGTGGTGGGGGCGCGGCGTCCCGGGCGCAGTCATCTGAGCCAAATTGCGGAGGAAGAAATAAATTTAATGAGTGAACCACGCTATTTATACTTTTCAATGTGAGTTGTTGTATTTAATTCTCCTGTTTAGCTTGTCTTTATTTTTTTTTTTTTTTTTATTGTTAATCTGGTATCTGTCTTTGTGTTTCTGTTATTTCGAGCTGGTGGGTATACAATATAGCAACCATCACAATTCAAGGTGTAGTATCATTGCAAAAGTGATCAAAATTTCAGCATAGGTTATGATAAAAAAAAAAAAAAAAACAAAAAAAACATAACAAGAGTTGCATGCAGAGCAAGAAAAAAAAAGCAAGATGGATAGGCGAAATATTTAGCCATGTATAGATTTGTAGAATTGAGAAGTTTATTTAGTTGCAGAATACATATGATTGATCTATGCATAACTTAGTGTGAAATGTGTTTTGGAAACTTTATCATGTAGCTCTTGCGTGAGATGTTTTGAAATGGAATTTGATCTATGATATCAGTGGATGTCGTTGAAATGTGTTTTGCAACTTTATATTGCATTATACTTGAAATCATAACTTTCTATGGTGAGCAGTTTTTTTGTTTTAATAATAATTTTCAAGTGGCATTTATATAGTTGGAGTTAAATTATATAAATAATTTATTTCGTATTTTGTGGACAGGGTCTATCCTGGAAGAAACACCAGTGCTAACTTGGGTAAAAGAATTACAACGATTGGTTCAATTGTAACGATCAAGTGCAAATAATCTCGCGACATGTAGTACATGATCCCCGGTAATTTGTAATAGTTTATGACGGGATTTTTAATTGTGGTTAACATTTTTAATTATTCTTTATATTTGAACCCCAAGAAATTCTTTACTTAATAATATATTACAATTATTTACATAATTAATCAGAGATCTTGACATATGCATCCCGTGCTCGACGGGGATATCTAATTCTCCATACTCCAAAAGGTTAAGCAATAAGTTACTATAAAGTCTTCATTTAATTAAGATGTCAAAAAAAATATTATTATAAAGTAATAGTTAATATTAAAATATAATCTCAACGGAGACTCAAATTTACTAAAAAAAAAGTTGCTTATAAAAATAACAATTTAGTGCCATTTTTTGTATTTTTTAAGATTGTGATTTACACCAATTGCTACTATTGCAGAGGGAAAATAGAAAAAGAAATCAGAAACCATCAATTGACAAAGTAAATTTTAGCTGAAATGTAAAATAACTGAGCTTTATATTTTTCATAGATTTTTTTTTTTTTTTTTGATATGTATTAATGTTTACAGTACATTATTATATGAAGAATATAAGAAGATATTATGTATGCTAGTGCATGGTTATAATGACGGAAAAGTAAAGAGTTTAGGATAAGGTTCACTAGGCCATTGAACTAAACCAATAATGAATTAGTGCATTGAACTCAAAAAATGCACTTGGGTTCTAACCTACACAATTTCTAAACAATTATTTCATTTGCAGGTTTTTTTTTCGGTACTAACAGGTCAGCTCTAATTTAATATTTTAAAAACTAATTATTAAAATAAAATAAATAAAATTCTTTTGGCCATTACGAGACGAACACCCCCAAGAACCTTAGAAGTACTGACGAGGTGGCAGAGGACAAGAACTTAAATACGGGGAACACACCACGGCGGGAGCCAGTCGGGATTTGGGAGAACCAAATGTCTGACTTCTTGAAGCACATTTGTCACCGACGACATACACCCCCCTGTCGGCCGATAGACCCAGCGATTCCAGTAGACGTGACAACCCAAATTAAAGCGTGACGGTAGGCCATCACACATAAACGATGGGAAGCACAGCGAGATGATCTGCCCAGAACTGAGCTTAATAAGACCAGATTCGGCGCCCCCCCAAAATTCGTTAAAATTGTTCATCCCCAGAGGAACCGATACAAAAGGACATTCCCCAAATTGTCCCCCGCCGGCGAGCAGCCCAGTCGTAGAGAGATCGACTAAGGACCATCGGATGAACAAAAATAAGAGCAAAGTGTGACTAAATTACATTGATCTCCCCCCAACCACACGAGGTTAGCGACGAAAACAGAGCATTATAACGTTCTCCAGGCGAGTTTTACGGTCCACAGCCAGAAAAGGTGGTGCCCCACAGGCACACCTGGAAAAAAATATATCGGAAAAGGAAAAAAAAAAGAAACCGGCGAGACTTTCTATAAACGACCCGAAAACCCTAGCTTGTTGACATAGGGTCGTGCCGTCAGGCTTAATAAGGCAACATGTGAGAGGAGGTCAAACTTTTACGAAAAAAAAATACGCGGCGACGGAGTAGTAAGCCAGCTACGTCTCAGACCAAGTCAGAGCCGTCGGACAACTACTGCACAAAAGCACCGTCTTCAAATTCGGAAAAAAAGGCTCACTGGACCCGATGAACCCACCCGTAGAGTTTTCGTCTCCCGGCCAGAGACCGACAGAGACCTTTTTTTTTTTTTTTTTTTTTTTAATTTTAAATAATTTTTTTAAACAAATAATTTAATTTTAGAGTAACCTGTTAGAAACCTAATAAAACCTGTAAATTGAACTAATTGTATAAAAATTGGTTAGTTTAGGGACCTAATTGCATGTTTTTTTAGTTCAATGGCCTAATTGCACTTTGGTGTGTAGTTCGATGGCTTATTTGACCTTATTCCTAGAAGTTATAACGATAAGGATATTTTTGTCCAATAAATTGTTTAGTACAAACTCTTATAGAATAACGTATTAAAAAAATAACATATATAAATCAAGGTTATAACCTGGATTGAGACTTTTTTTTTGAACGCTACTGGCTCTATTACAATGTATACATCTGTTCATATACTTTCAACCTACTAAAAGAACTCATAATCTTCCAAATGGAAGTGTCCAACCCGGGTACCATTAGACCACATAATAAGTCTCAAGCATAATAAGCATAATAATGAGATTATTATGCTTTTTTTAGTTTCTTATAATAGGGATAAGATACACTTTTGGTCTCATGCTATTTATTATTATTATTATTATTATTATTATTATTATTTTAAATAAAGCTCAAATATTGAATAAAAATAAATAAAGAAAATAATCAAATTCATCATTTTTCTTAATTAACTTATTTCCTTTGTCAATGTTTCAATCATGGAAGATATTAAGTATCAAATTTAACTTTAGAATTTTCTAAAATTTGATGTATATGTTTATTTATTAGTTCATTAATTAATTAGCAATTTATTGTGCGTTTTTATTAATTTATTTACACTTTTAAGATGTAAATTTGCTAGGTTAATGAAATGTGTTTCTTCACCGAGGATGGCAGTATCTCTTAATGGGATGCTGTCGGATTGGTTCAAGGCCTAGCCTTGGTATTCGGCAAGGTGATCCAATCTCTCCCCTCCTATTTGTTCGATGCATTGAGCGCTTGAATCATTTAATTGCAAATCTGAGGATCTCTGGTAAATGGAAGGGTATTAAACTGTCCAGGTCGAGATAGCCCGCGTACCTCACGCACCTATTTTTTTGCTGACCAGGGCCGGATTTTAGGTTGTGCAAGCAGCCCAACAGCACAGGGCGCCCCAAATTTTAGAGGTCCAATATTTAATTTTTACTTAACTAGTTAAGATATTAAAAGACATAAAAATTAAAATTAATATTGAAAGGTTGCATGGAGTAATGGTGAAAACATGTGGTTATTGTGTTTCCTTTGGGAGCTAAGGTTCAATTCAAGCTTGTGATATCTTTTATTTTTCAAAAAATTCTTTTATAATTATTAGAAAAAAATTAGGCTTTTGATAGAACCTCATTTATTTTAAGAACGGGGCACACCCAAAACTAAAAGCCGGCCTGTTGCTGACGATATGATTTTGTTTGGGCAAGCACTGCTTAGATTTGTTTTGCAACTAGCCAGTCTGGACAACAGGTCAATCCTCGCAAATCGTCATATACTTCTCCCAAAAACCTTCCACGGCCTGCAGAAATCAATGATGCATTCACAAAGCTTGCAAGCCTTTTGGCCACCCCCAACCAGAACTTGGAATCTTATTAGGTGGAACAAACCTCCCCTGGGCTGGATAAATATAAATATTGATGGAAGCTTCAATCTTGTAACAGGCAGAGCAAACTGTGGGGTGTTGCCAGAGATTATCAAGGAGCTTGGATCAAAGCTTTTACACACAGATATTGGTTCATGCACTATAGAGATGGGCGGAAGCTTGGGCATTATAGAAATGATTAGTTTTGAAATTGACAAAAAATAATAATAATTTTTTATTTAGATTTTGATTTTCGTCTTCATCTCTAAAATTTTGGAATTTCAATTAATTAGTAAAATGAATATCAATTAATTATCAACAAAACAATTGACAACTTTTATTTGATAAAAGAGTGAAATGCATAGTTTAAATACTAGTATTTTATATGCGTGATGCGCAAAAAATATTTGCCCAATATATATTAAAATTAAATATTAATTCTTAGTTATATTAATTTTTTTTTTAAATAATTGTGTGTGTGTGTATAGAAATTGTAACCATATTAATATTTGATGTAAGAATTATAGAAATGATAAATTACTAAATATAACTATGGTAACATTTTAATTAAAACCTAAATGAATTAAAATTTACCATTGAAGGATGTAAGAAAAAATATTGTGTAAGCATGTACATGGTAATAATAATGTGGAAGGATAACAGAAATTATAACGGCATGAATATTTTGTCCAAAAAATTATGTAGTACAACTTTTAAAGCATAAGGTACAAAAAAAATTAACAGAAAAAAAAACGGACATAAACCAGGAGTAAACTTTGATAAAACTTATTATGTTTTTAAAAAATGTAATAATTTTTTTATTATTGTATATCTTTTTGTTATGTGAACAATTTTTTATATAATATTCACAACACATCAATCGTACTCATATAATTATATATTTCTTACACTAGTGCACATAATATATTATTGTTAATTATTAGTAATAATCGGAACAATCATATAATGATATTATACAGTTAGTACTATGTCCATAAATATAATTTTCTCTATAACCCAAACTAGAACTTCATGGCAAATTATGTTGTGCATCGGTATGCACAAGCATGGTGTATACAGATGTAAAAACGACGTCGTTTAATAAAACGCGCGCCCTTAAAAAAAATCAAGTTCGAAACTATAATTCCATAACGATGAACTATAATTCCATAATCGATGAACTATATTTCCATAATTGATGAACTATAATTCCCATAATCTAATCATGAACTAAAATTTCAGAAATGAATGGAACTAAAATTCCAGAATCTATGAACTAAAATTTCAGAATCGATGAACTATAATTCCATAATCGTTGAACTATAGTTCCATAATCGATGAACTATAATTCCATAATCCATGAACTAAAATTCCATAATGAATGAACAAAATAATGATGTTACTAGGAATCGAACCTGAATTTTTTTTAAAAGGGAGACGCGCGTTTTTAATAAAACGACGTCGTTTTGCATCTATATGCACCATGGTGCATACAGATGCACAACATAACTATTCGAACTTCATGGCTCGCCCCCGCTTGAGCCACCTAGCTTTGGGTTTGGTCCAGTGAACAGGGGGAGGTTGAAGTTGAGGGTTGAAAACTTTATCCAGATCAGCACAAATTATGCCGTGCAACCGTGTGCACCATGCATGGTGCACACGGTTGTAAAACAACGCCGTTTTTATTAAAAATGATGCGTTTGACTTAAAAAAAAAAAAAATCAATTTCGATTGTCGTTAACGTCGTTCTGTTGTGTATAATTTGATCTATATATTCATAATTAATGAACTATATATCCAGAATGAATGAAACATATATCCAGAATGAATAAACTATATAGTTCAAATTATGCACAATATAATGTAAACTATTATTTATTTTTAAATCGGACGTCAAAATGACATCATTTTTGCAATCATGTTCACCATACATGGTGCATATGATTGCACAGCATAACGCTCCCCAGATCAGGTGCTAGTTTCCATTCCTTCAGATAATTCACCGCTCTATCAATCGTTATACCGTGCACCAGGGCGCACATAGCAATGTGTGCCTCACACCTTCCCAAAGCGACGTCGTTTTGGTGTATTGTCCAAAAAAAAATTCTCTGTTTCGAATACACATAAACTCATAAAGAATACACAGAAATTCATAACTGAATAACATAATTATAACATGATACATAATACACAGAAACTCTTAAGTGAATACACAAAAACTTTTAACTGGATACACATAAACTCTTAACTAAATACACATAAACTCTTAACTGAATACACAGAAACTCATAACACAATACAACATAAACTTTTAACTGAATTTCACATAATGGCGTTTTGGCCATTTGGACGGATGGAGTGACGCCATCAATTGAAACACGCGTGTTTTGTGCCTGGGCACACATTGCTATGTGCGCCGTGGTGTACGATATATAAATTGTCGTAGTAAATATGATTGTCTTCAAATTATTTTTTTTATTTCGTTTATGATATTAGTAAAATACTACTCCATCCGTCCCATTTTATGTGTCTGATTCAGTTAACGAGGTTTGAGTGAAATTATTTTTAATCCAATTGTTCACAATATTAAGTTTAGTATTAGTAAACAAATTTATAGTATTTAGAAAACCACTAAAAAGTACTAATTAAAGGGTGGTGTACGATATAAAAAATTCAAATGTGCGCATATAATTTGTTACTATCAATACTAAACTAATATTGATGAACAAATTGGACTTAAAAAATAATTTCCACTCAAACCTCGTTAACTGAATTCACGACACATAAAATGGCGTACGGATGGGGTTCGAATATGTCTATAAGATTACCATTTTTTTGTCGTTAATATCATAAACGATTAAAAGTAAAAAAATAGTATAATTGATAAGTGTACATTAGTCTCACAAAACTATTTTCTTTTACGTACAATTTATTTCGTATTATCAGTGACATCCTATCATGTGAGACGCAATACATTACTCCAAGTCCATTGTGCGTTCCCAAAGGCACTATATGTGTACTGATTAACAGTTAACGAGGTTTGGCAAGTCGCGAAAGTTTGTTTTATAAAATCAATTTTTGACTGGCAATCATCTTACTCCACAGCTGTTAGTATTAGTAAACACCAAATGGCCAAAAATTAACGTCCAATTTAATGTGATTTAAGTCAGATAAAACTGAACTAAAAAAGTGATTATATGGTATTGTTGTTTATGAGTTTCTGATCATTAAGATTTTAGTGTATTTAGTTAAGAGTTATTGACCAGTAAAAAGTTTTGTGAATATTCATACCCTCACGAGCGCTCCTCTCCTCGCTTATTATCTTGCCTACTCCCATTCGTCCTCCCTCCCTCCCGTCCTACCCCTATCATATAAATGAAATTTCACAAATTTAAATAAGTAAAAAAGATAAAGAAAATAAACAAGAAAAAGAGTGATTTGACACATGTATAGTAATAAGGTATCTTTATTCGAGTCGACATGAGATGTAAAAATGTGGATATCCACGATAAGGAAGATAGAGAAATTTTTGGCATAAAAATCACCAACCAAAAACGACGTCGCTTAGGATAATGAACATTATTAATGTGAGTGCGCATAACCATAATAGCTACTTTTGCTGCTCACTTTTTTGAGTTATAGCAACTGAAGATAGTGTAAGGAAAGAGGACAATGAACAATGTATGTGAATAATAATCAATTGTAATGGAATTTAAATGTAAAGAATTTTCGCATTGGCTGAAAATGAAAGACAATATAGATAGACCTAGTGAGTGAAATATATTCTGATTTCATCTTATTAGAATTTACATGTAGAACTAAAGCATGAATCTCTTGTTTTTTTCTTTTTTGAATAAAGGCCCGGGATTGGTGACACCATAGATAGCGTCATGCTGTCTATAGCTTAAAAGAACAAATCATAAATGTTCACTCGTATGAGTTATTATTTTGGTTTGATGTTAGTTTGGCATAATAACTTATTATTATTTGTAACTATATAATTTTAGAACGAGTTGTCAATTAGCAGTGAGGTAAAAAAAAAATCTATTATGTAAATATATTATAATTGTTTGTATGTAGATTTAACTAATTTATTATGTTTGACATATTTTATATAAGAATAATATATGAGTGGAACACTTTAATATTATGCTCAACTATTGTTATGGCTCGATACATGGTTCGAAGTAATGAGACTTCAATAGAAAAACATGTTGGTCAAGTCTAATTTTCTGAAAGACATACATAATAGTTAACGAAATATATGTTTACCTTAAAGTTACGGTTCTATATACTAACGGAGTATGGGTGTATGGATATTTATGAAAAATAGTAGAAATTGAATATCAATAGAGGATAAAGTAGATAAAACAATTATAAACAGAATAAAAAAACGAGCAGTAATTCATTTATTGTTTAATTTATAGGTGTCGTATCCTTATATTCGGACTACTATTTCTGATATTTAGAAATTTGATTTTTTTTTTTGTTCTAAGTAGTCAAAAAACGGCATCAATTTTAATTTTTATAGGCAAAACGTCGTTGTATCGTTTTTATTTCCTTAGATTCCCTGTCCTCCAAAACCTGCATAAGTCGCACTCGGCACTCCTTTGTTCTACAAATGAGCAAATAAAAATGTAAGTTTGAATCTGGATGTATAATCGTAGTTTTTCAACCCTCAATTACTAAATATATCAAATACCCTACCATGTACAATAGAGAATCTCGTATATGCACCAAAAGCTAGGGTGGCTCAAGCGAGGGTAGGCTGAATTTGTCCATGATAAGGTATTTTTTTTTAAAAAAACGAAATACAGTAAATTAGGATAGTGGCCGAATCTGTATGGCACCATGGATGCGCGTGTTAGTTTAAAGGATACATTATATAGCTGTTTCTATGATTAACGAGCGATACTATGATCATATTAAAAATGAGTCAAATACCCGCAGCGTCCTCCCCTTTCAATTAAATACATAAGGAAACCAAAAAAGTTGTCCAAGTGTGTACGATTTCTCACATAGATAAAAAAACAAAGATCATTATTAAAGTTGGTTCTATGTCACCTTTCATATATGGAAATATCTCGGGACCAGATTCAATAGGTAGTAATATGGTATATTCATTAAAAATATATAGAAATCAATTACATCAATTCGATTTAGTGAAACCTATAGTTCAACGATTATAGCGATTATCATAAAAATAATAGTTTGTTCCAATGGCACATATCTTTTTATAAGTTTCCATTATTCAAGCTTGGAACGATCTGGTATTTTCAGTTACCTAATAGTAGTTTCCATAACTTTTTCATAATTGGAACTTTATTTTGCATATTTATTCTATGATAATACTTCCTCTAATCCACCTTAGGATGCTACCGCGGAATTACCGAATTATTAGTTTCACTTTCTCTAATTAATGAGAACATTATATGATATTATCTCTTGAAACTGTTATCGATCAAGATTTACTTCGATATATTGTAGAATATACTATGTTTTTATAGTATAGGCACAAGTAGTAAATTTCAATAATAACGAATTCTTTATATATTATATGTGATAGAACGCATTGGAGGTGTTTGCTGTAGAGATTGAAAGAGTTAGAGTTCTAGAAAATATAAACGATTCGTACGTTAGTTCTATACTAAGTACTGAAATAAATCTTACCACCCATTTAATTAGAGGAGGTCGGGCAAAACTGATTCAATAAGATAAGCCTTCAAAGGGAGATTCCTGCATTATTACATCTACCCCGTATGGGGACCTGAAAGATACATAGAGAATCAATTGAGCTAACTACTAATTCATTCTTTATGGATCTAGCACATAGGGAACGATAACGGTCCGATGCTCTTAGAGTCATTTGACGCAAAAACAAAAAATGAAGTTCCATGCCATATGAATAATGTTCCAGATTTTAATTCTACATTAATAACTAAAGACCATATAAATATACGATGAATAAAAATTAATCTTTATGTGCACTAGTAGTAATAATTTAAATGATAGAGCTTAGCCACAATATAAACTTATTTAGCATAAATGGCAAGTCAACGATTTAGATGTTGTTGTTGAATCTTATTTAATATATAAAAATTATTTATACGTTCAGGATAATCACACAAACTGAAATCTGTTAACACATCAAGAAACACACATACTGTATGAAAAAAAAAAAATCATCAGAATCAACTCAATAGTTGATGTTAATTCATTTATATTATAAAAATATCATAATAAGTTTTAATCAATTAAGAGTCGACTACAAACCCTGCGTGACAAGCAAGTCAGGACCTATTCCCCGTTGAATTATAATTCTCTTGTCTATCACACTAGTATATATTATTAGGACGATAACCGGTTATGGTTGTACTCAAAAAGCGTATAGGCGATACCATTGCCTTTGGAACACAAAAGCAAAACTCCTTTGGAAATAACGAAAACGCCATACAAATTGACTTTGAGGACAAAAATATCAACGATGGCCGTAACCGATCTATACATACCCCCTGTTAGTCCTTATTTCGGAAAACGAACAGAACCCTGACTTTGAATATAATTCGAATATAACCTTTAGATAGATAAACTCATGTCGTTTCTATCAACCAAATAAAAATTAAATGATTTCTATAACTTACATCCTGGTCAAATCCGCTAAATTAACACTTGCTAGATGTTGCTAAGGCTCTTAACCTATATAAAAATTCATGGTTGAACCCATATCTGAATATATTCTATACACGTAACATCCTCCTTTGGCATCTCAATCTAAATTCTTACATCAAAATAACAATATTGTTGAATCAATCAGAAGTTACAATTCTCAGTAACACCAAAACACATCAACGAATTGTTCAATTATCCATCAAAGCAAAAAAAATAATGAAGAAACTAAGGAATTAATTTCCAAAAAAAATATTAATAATTTCCCTTAAATAAAAGGGTAATTATTTGAGTGCATAGCTTTGAATTTATTCTAGTCGTCTCAACCAATCTACGTGAAATGTGATATGAATAATGAAAACATTATGAAGCAAAAAATTGAAAAAGAATTATGTAGTCATATAGACTCCGCGCATGGAATTTTCTTCCACTCTATTGGGCAAAATTCATAATATGCATTTGAAACTATTCAAAAAAAAAGGTTGTGTGCAACACCACTTGAATCTTTATGGTTTATTTGTTTGTATTAATAAATATTACCCAAACTTCAACAATCCATTCAGATTTAATTTTTAACCTTGAAAAATAGCTAGTTCATGTCCAAATATTATTCTTCAAGCGACAAAATTTCCGATTGTAAAAAAAATTGTATGTATTGACGACGAAGATCATTTCAGAAATTAAATAAAAAAAAAAAATAAGACCGTATATACCGTCGTTACGTCGAATTTTTCAAATTTGACCAGTAATAACCTAATTCCAAAAATTTGAGAAAAGTTGGCTGATAAATGCCCAACCTTCCGCCATGGTCGTTTTCTCTATAGTTCGTCGTGTGAAAATATGATACCAATTATGGTTCGCCCTGTGTAAAAAGCTTTGATCAAGCTCCTCTGACAATCTCGGCAAAACACCTCCACAGTTTGCTCGCACTGTTACAAGAATTTGAAGGTCATTAACCTTATTTGGCAACTCAGACATTTGTAATTATAAATTCATATATCCAAGTAGACACAAATCTGATAGTGGATCAAGTAGATGTAAATTTAATATCTTATTTGACACAGTAACAAGTGTTTACATTTAAACCACAAACAGCAAATTCCGCGATCCAAGGTTGACCTAAGATGTGTATAATTTCTTTTATGAGGAAGGCTGAAATGCCCGAGCTAGCCGAAGTCTTTTGTATTTGATAATTTGAACAAATGTAACATTATTTCTGATTCTTGTTCCAAAGTCGCAAGATAGGAATGATGTAGGTGTAATTGAGTATGTAAAAAAAGAATGCCCCTCCCACCCTCTCCCGCAGAGTTAATTGACTCTGATTGTCTCGGAAACTTGGGCTAAGTTGAATCATAGTACACCCCTAACAATTAATATCTAGCAGTGGGTGTAAAGCTTGCCAAAACAAAGGCCATATCGTCCTGCCCCCCTCAATTAGAGCTCAAAATAGGATCGACATATAGGTCGGCCCGCTCCCTCTCCTCCTCCCGTCGTGGATCCGCTGAAATTATCAGGAATATGTGATTTCACTCACGATATTGTCACATTGCTAGAGTATGACTTCGAGAAACTCATCAAAAAGCCGTAATTTTGTATTCTGGAAGGTGAATAATTACAACTATAATTTAAAATTAAAGTACATTTTTCCTTGAAAAATAAAACTTAGCCGAGGAACTCGTACACAGTAACACGCTTGAGAAACTATGTGAGTAGCCTTGTCCAAATGGACCCTGCCGGCCTAAGACAGGAGTGCAAGGCGGCTAAACAAAACAAGCTAACCCGATCCACTTGGTAATCTACGGGGTCACCAGGGAGTTCACTCCATGCAATTGACCGGCCCGGATTCACCGCCAATTCAGCTTCAGTGCACAGCTTGGGTTAGGCGGGCTCCGTCCTGCTCCATATACCCCCATTTTTTATTAAAAAATCTCAAAATAACTAGTATTATCAAGAATCATAACTAAAATTTAATATAATAATATTGTAACCCTATATCAACATAATAACTACAACATTTTAAATTTGGCCCTACATAAAGTTCCCAAATTGTTCGCATTAGTTTAATCGGGAAGCTACCATCTAGAACTACACTACACAAACTACACTAAAGTCAAAATCTAAGGCCTAAATAAACGCGTACTAGACTTTTTAAACAGATGCATATTTTAATAAATATAAAGTAGATGCAGTGTATGGTACTATGCTATCTTAAACTTGTACACAATCGGAAAAAGTTTATGGCGTTGATCCACTCCTCCGGAGCTATAGCGGTGCGCCCCCAAAAGAAAGCGATCCTCACGAAGTCTCCTCAGCGGTCCGCCTAATATTTTCCAAAAACACGATCCCCTTACTCACAGCGACAGCTTAGACGAGGGCGTCGAGGCGGGGCGAGGCAAATCCGGTCGAGCGTAGAAGCCGTGGTATTTGGACGCGATGTCTTAACTACACCTATCGGGAAAACTCACAATCGCATCCAATAACGGAGGAGCGTGATCATTGAATGAACCTAGCATCACTGTTTTCCGCATGAAGCATCCCTATGATGGAAAGAACACATTGATATACCTGCAGCCACACTTATACCTCGGTCGAAAGGGAACACATTCGCGTGATCATTTGACCTAGAACATTAAGGTTTCTACGTATTCTACCGGACAACATGTCTGTAATTTATCATAAATAGTAACCACTGAAAATGAATAACATAAAATAATATAGAAATGAAAAAGAAAAAGTAAGAACTAGAGTCCTAAAGTATATATTATTTTGGAGAGACGTATTTCATTTCTAGATATATTATAAAATACATTTGAATACTAAAATATATATGGAAACAGGTGTTAGACGATGATAATATACAAATCATAAATTATAGAATATCTAATAATTCATAAAGTTTTAATTAACATTCTAGTATGTAATAGAAGTTATTTACTTAAAACATAATTTACTTTCCAAATAATTAGATGTTGAAAATATCATTTGATAAAATATTGAGGTTTAGTGAAAAATGATATAAGTCTATATATTAACATGATAAAGATACAAAAATGATAATCGATAATGTAATAATATAGATAAATAAATTTTTCATTTATTATATACGGTAGTTAAACAATAACTGATAGAGAGCCTTGTATATATAGTAAAAACATTTACAAAAATATAACAATTATAAAATAACGGTAAAAGATTATAAATATAAATTAAAATAATTTAATCATATAGCAATAGTGCAGAAGACCATAAATAAAAAGAAAATTAATTTTTTTATATGGACTCATTTTCATCTTTAAACACTTTTATAAATTTATAGTATATTATATTATTAATTTTTTATGCAAAAAAAAATTAGGCATTGCTTACATATAGTCTCCATAGTAAGAAAATTTAATGCCACCTAGTTTATAGTTGCTCGATAGAAACTTGGGTATGTACTGTTGCAACCAAATCGATGGTCTAAATTCGAAAAGAGTGTCTGGTTATGAATTCCACGCGAGATGAATCCTTCAGATGTTCTTCGCTTTCTATTGGTGTGATATTACAAGATTACACCAGAAAATAGATGAGTTCTTATTATAAGTATGTCTTCGAGA
>VALG01007034.1:0-32161 GCA_009835305.1 Ipomoea purpurea
ACTTTCTTTTAAAATTCCTTCACACCCCCCAGTAGCCCCCAATAATGCCTGCACGTTTTAGATCAAACCAACATGCCCCGCAGATAAGAAGAAAACCCAGCGAGTCCCAAAGCCATAAAAGGGTTTTACCCGAAAACCAAACGCGCAATTCCAGAAAACGATACAGAAGGATGAGGAGAAGACGAAGCGAGTCTACCTCGAAACTGAAATTGATCGGAGAAGAAGAAGAGGTGGTACCGGCGGAGAAGACAATGATACCAGGAACCCCTTAAACCGCTCCAATAACCGCGAAAACAGCGATATCCTAAATGTTTAGTCAGGAAAACAGTATATATAATATAAATACCTTAGGGGGGAAAATGCGTATTAATATAGTTCGGAGTAATGCGCGGGAAGAGTGAGAGAGATAAAGAGAGAGAGCGAGATGGATACCAGAAAGAGAGAGATGGGCGTTCGTGTGGTGTGCTAGTAGAGAAGAAACTTAGGGCGACAGAGCGGAGAGATTGAGACGAGGGAGAGGAGAGATTAGGGCAGATGCAGAGAGACAAGTATATAGAGGAGGGATATAAAGGGATTTTGTGAGGAAGTTGAGTTACAATTTTTTAGTTTTTAAGTTACAACAATAGACCATTACTAATACAATTTTTCAGTTTTTTTTTTTTCATTAAGTTCTCAACTTATACTCAAATCGCACTTGAAAAGATAAATCGTCATTTCATCAATTTTCGTTAGGTCTCAAATCTCAATGAGATTTAAATTGCATACGGTGACTCGAACAATGTTATATCTATAATTAGCGTAAATTGAATGAGGGCTACGAATACGTATGTTTTGAACGAGTAGAAATAGAGCGCCCGAAAGGTCAGTCAATCGTCAATCGGTCCTACCCGAACAACAACCTGAGTGATCCGAGACTAAGTATTATTGCAAGTGCTTCAAGTGGTTACAATGTAGTAAGTAGCAATTGCAATGAGATGAAAATGAAGATATGAGGAGGAGACCCTCCTATTTATAATGTCCTAAGTCAGTCTACGCATTTAATGCGCCTGCGCAAGCGGATCGATGTGACGTCTTCTCGTTGCTCGTCAGGCGGTCGCTCTGCAGCTATGCGTAAGGTTAAACCGATCGATGAGCGGAGTCTCCTTACCTGCAAGCTGTCCATCGTCGTTCGACAAGTGCAAGTTGGAACCCTATAACTTGTCGTGTAAGTTATCGTTTTCGCTCCTGCAAGCTATGTCCATCTTGCAGGCTGACCTTCACCCTGCGGTAAACTGGCCAGGTGCTTTCTGTCTGGGCGATTCCAAGGGTGATCCGATAGCATCTTCTATTGTCACGAGGCCCAATTGATACGAGCGGTACGGCTGATCACAAGTGATTTAGCTCCGTCGGTCGATGACGTAACGGATCGGTTGACTGACTTCTTGATGGAACGACTATACGGATTAGTTTTCTATGCGTATTACTTTATATATATATATATATATATATAATATATATATATATATATATATATATATATATATTATATATGCAAAGTGTAATTTAGCAAAATAAAAATCTTATGACGTACATTTTATATTAAGATAATAAATTTTGTACTAAAATCTTTTATTATCTCGTCGTAGTGATATATGATCAATTTTTTTTCATATTTAGTTATTAAGTAGATTTTTTTTTTTATATGGAATGACGTCATTTCGTAAGTGATAAGTGATAACCAATATATAAAAGATGTTATGTCATATCATATGTTATAGGATTTTGGTGAACTCTTTTCTTTAAACAATTGTAGCCGTATAACTCCAAAGTACTCCACAACTCAATTCAAATATAAACTTTTAATGGCCCGTTTAATTCGCGAAAAATATTTGAAGATCATGAATGGAATTGAATTTCATGAAAAATAAATTACCAAAAAAAACTGATCTTTTTTTTTTTTTTTTTTTTTTTTTTTTTGTAAAACATTGATTCCATTTTTTGATTGGTGAAAAATAATAATCTTGTTTATCCGTTGGATGCTTTTATGAATGAAGATATAGTAATTGGCAAATAATGTATTAATTATTATTATCTTTTAGAAAATTTCTCATATAAATTATAACATCGTGTAATTTTTCATTTATTTTATTATAAATTTTACAATTATTTTTGTTTATTAGATATTTTTTCACACACCGCACCTGCTTATAACTATTATATATTATATATATATACACAGCACAGTCATTCAAGTTTGATTGGGTTAAAAAACAAATTGATAGTATAACACCAACATTTCAAGTTTCAGTATTAAATTACTAAATCAAAAAAGTTATTCTATCAACGCACAAAAGTTGATTGTGTACACTTGTACTAATATGTCTTTTGAAAATCATTGTTAACAAACTTAGTAATATGTTTATATTAAAAACAAAATAATTATCTAATAAAATAAGGGATCCCTAAAATAATATGGAGTACTTTCTTAGTTTGCATGTATGACAAATATATGTGTGTTGCTTATAAGTTACAAATAGGAAAAATTGCACTTTTAGTCCCTAAGTTATATGGTAATTGTAGAATTCGTCCTTGAGTGTTGGTCATGTTTACTTTCGTCCCTAAGTTATCATTCGTTGCACTTTTCGTTTATAAGTTATAGATTAGTGGTAGAATCGTCCCTGAGTGTTGATCATGCTTACTTTTCGTCCCTAAGTAATCTTTGGCGTTGCATTTTTCGTCCCTGAGTTATACTAAAATTGCAATTTTGTCCCTAATTACTACTACATAAATGGTATACTACGTCACTTAATAGATAAAAGTTTTTTAAATAAACCACCGTCTAATATATTTTGTTATACTAAGTCACTTAATAGACGACGATTTTTTAAATAACTGAATTAATTATAAAGTAAAAATAGTCTGTTCACAAATTATACCATATACTAAAGTTGATTTTACATTGTAAACCTGCAAATACATAAAACGTTAATTGTAAAAATACATAATTCATTAACTAAAGTAAATAATTTGGATAAGATCCAAATGGTGGACCGATCCTCATTCCTCAATATAACAATTGATATTTGTTCACCCTTAATTATTAGATACGAATCAAAGTTGGTAATTGAAATTGGATCAATGATTAAGCTGCTAAAATGTGCATTAGATTGGATTGAGTGGTTGGACAATAGAATTGGGCCAAGTTTATTGATGAACATGTTTGCATAGATATGCTTAATCTTTATGGAAACTGTTATTTTCACACTTATTGAACTTTATATTCACAATACAGAACTATATGTTTATAATTATAGAACTCTATGTTTATAATTTTTGAACTCTATATTCACAATTATGACAATTTTAGAACCGTGCCCAGCACAATTTGCCAACATGTTTAATTTGGTTCATAGAATAGATCAAGAATGAAATATTATTCTCTGCTATCAAAATAGACATATTTCATTGTTTATCTTTACCTTTTATATTCCTTATTTATTCCATTTTCTATGAAATAACATTCCTATTCCTTCAAAATCCATTCCGTGAACCAAATATACTGTTAAAGAGGGTTTCACTTGGAACAAGTTAGGCCCTTTTTAGCTTATCAACATTAAAATACGTATTATATCCACATTATCAGTTTATATCATCAATTATCATTTTAAAAAAATCATAAAAGAGGATATAGAGCCTTACAATTTTCAACTTTATTTGACCTTTACTTTTAAATGTATGAAATGGCAACGTGGTATTCACATAATTCATTTTGACCTTTAAATTACATTAAGCTTGCTTTTATGAAAACATGCACATAATGTGAATATTTGGAAATTGGAATGAAAAGCATTATCAGACTAATCCAATCACTCTGTCACATGATAGCAAATATAACACAGGCAAATGGCAGTCGTATACTTTACCCAAACACTGACATTTGAGCTTGTGCCCAGATCGATAGTAACTCCAACTCCCAGTCTTCCTCTTACAAATGCGTGTTCAATCAACTTCTTCTGCTCGGTCTACTCTGAGTGCGATGTCCAGTATATCAGCCCACTGCAAAACAAGATAATGAAAAGATATAAGAATGTATGCTGCTCTGCATATAGTATTTTTGGCCAGAAAGGGAGTTTTCTATTAATGGAATATGTCAAAACGCATTAAAAAGGACACCCTGTTGAAGCAACAGAGTCCTTAGGCTATCATTATCCCTGCAATACTCTCTCATTTTAAAAAATGAGTCTCATTTCCACATCATCAAATTTGCAATTTCTCCACTATTTTCTCTACATCCCGCAATACTCTCTCACTTTCAAAAGTGGTCTACTTTCATATTATATTATATATATAATATAATACTCCGTAATAAAATACGGAGTACTAATAAAAAAAAAGTAAGGCGCGGCCATTAGCAAATTTGCTATCCACATATACATTAAAATAAAAAATAAAAAAGTATCCACATCATTTAGCAAGTGCTCCTTTGCTGGGTTGAGGACAGCCTTAGACGGCAACACTATAAGTTGCCAAAGCAATCAGCTGCAACATTACAATCTCGATGAAACCATTCAATTTAAGATCTTGAATTTAGAGCAGTTTACTACATTCATAAATGTTAACAGATATTCATTCCCAACTAATCAACTTATCATGGAGTCAACAGGGGAAAAATCCCTCTATGGGCGGGTAGAATTTCTCATTGGAAAAGGGAAAAAAAAAAAAACCTTTTACAAGCATGAGTGTCATTTAACCATGTTGATGGTCCCCAGTGGTGCTAAACTAACTAGCTGGTTCATTAGTATAATAAGTCAAGTAGAATGTGCATTCTAAAGCATAACATCAGTACATTATACAACTTCAAAATCAGAAGCCAAAGAGACAAGGGGAGAACAAAGCAAAATACAACTAACAACAAGAAGTATAAGCATTATTAGAGAAGTTACCTGATCAACACAAAAACACATTGCAGGACACCTGCAACTCCTGTCCAAGCTGAAGGGCCAGTTTGCACAAGTGCATCTTGTATCAAGAGACCAACAGAGGCAGCCAAAGAAACAAATGATACTACATATGCAATGAAAAGCCAGAGCTTCAACCTGCAATTTCAACACTGAGGATTAATGAACTATTTCATAATAAGCATACAATTCATTTAACAATCATTATCTTATCTGTACAAGAAGACTTCAAAATGGTCAGAGAATGGAGTTAATATAATGTAAACATCTTAATGCATTCACCAACACATAATTTTAACCAGAAAATAACCAAATAGTACACACATCTGACTTATCACCAAAAAAGGAAAAAAAAAAAATTATAAACATTTGTCAAAGGCACTTCTAATTGATGAATCACATATCTGTAGTAAACTCAATTACTAATTTACTAAATAAGTATGCTTATCTTTCTTTCAAAACTAAATCATTCAATTATTGCAAGCATAAATCTTTTAATCTAACTTTAGGAAAATTATGCACATATAATAATCCAGAAAAAAATAAAATCTACAACAGTTTGAACATCTAAACACTTCATTTCAAATCACAAGGAGATTAAGTAGGAGTACAACGTTTGAGTTGACAAATATTCATAAATAACTCTTGAAGTTGTAAAACATGTACAACTTGACATGAAGAAGACATCCATTTATTATTTTGGGGAGGTGGGGAGGGACCACAAATGAAGAACTTCTTAGTTGAAGTGGGGATCCTAAAGTTTATTAATTTTTTTGGACTTACAATTTATAGACAACTAAAAAAGAAAAGCAGTGAAATCAAAATGGCAGTCTCACAGACACATAATCCTATGCAGGCTTTTTAAACCAATACATTTTTTTTATTCATGCCAGAGTTATTGTGAGAGCTGTTTTCCAAAGGATTAAACAAATTGAACTTTGTGCCCTTAACTTCGGAAATAATAACTATTGTCCAAGAGATGGTTATGCATCTAAATTTGATTGAAAATAAGAAGCAACCAGATGAACATTCCAATGCAGGGTTTTAAAACACATGTTTTTGGATTCTTACCAGAGTTATTGTGAGTCGTTTTCCAAAGGATTAAACAAATTGAACTTTGTGGCCTTAACTTTGGAATTAATAACTATCGCCCAAGAGATGGCTACACATCTAAATTTGATTGAAAATAAGAAGCAACCAGATGAATATTCCAATGCAGGGTTTTAAAACACATACGTTTTTGGATTCTTACCATAGTTATTGTGAGAGTCCTTTTCCAAAGGATTAAATAATTGAACTTTGTGCCCTTAACTTTGGAATTAATAACTATTGTCCAAGAGATGGCTACACATCTAAATTTGATTGAAAATAAGAAGCAACCAGATGAACATTCCAATGCAGGGTTTTAAAACACACAAGACTTTGGATTCTTACAAGAGTTTTTGTAAGAGTCGTTTTCCAAATGATTAAACAAATTGAACTTTGTGCCCTTAACTTCAGAATCACGGAGTCAAGAGATGGTTGCGTATATATATTTGATTGAAAATAAGAAGCAACTATATGAACATATATTGAGAGTACCTCCATTCGCCTTCATCATAAGGTGAATAATCAATGTCCTCTTTTCTAACGCAATTGAACATCAAGGCAGCCAGGGACGCAAATATCCCTACAGAGATCAAATTAATTCAGAAAATAAAAACAAAATTCTTGCAAAAAACCCTAATAACAAGTGCAGATATATTAACACGGGGGTTAGAGGATGCCTGGGAGGTAGTGGAGGAACGAGATTTTGACGGCGCTGCAAACGACGGCGTCCACCCAGAACCACCACCCGGCTCCGAAGACGGCGCCTGCAACTCCCGGCCCGAGATCGCCCACAACTCCCCAAAATCCATTCCTCACAATTCTCCTATAATTTGAGTTCAGTCGATATTCTATAGTTCAAACAAATTGTTAGAACTCAATCGAAGAACTCAACTCGAGTTTGTTCGCGCCAGGGAGACGATATACTTTACTCTTCCCTTCAACTGATGGACTGATTGCTAGAGATTCTTTATGGTGCGATCCCTAATGTTTCAATTATACACTAAGCCTCCTAATAGTTTTGGAAAATTTCTAAAAATCCTCCCAAACAAATCTCTTCTTTTCTCACTAAAACAATGTTCTTTTTCCTAAAACCCCTTTTGTCCGCTTAGTTGTGATACAAGTTGAAAATGTTGATAGATTGACAAACGACTGTCGATGATATCGTCTCTTCTTAGGACTTATAGACGAGAGTTTTGAAAGTTAAGAATTAGTTCCATAACAAGGGGACAGATCTCACCGTCCGTTTTAAATGTTATTAATGTTGATAATATTTCTATTATAGTGTTTTATACCACTACTAATGTATAGTATATATATATATATACATTATAATGATTATATAATATTAAATAGTACTTTTTATTACTACTACTACACACTTTATAAATAATCCGGAGTACATAATAAAATAAAATTAAAAAAAAAAAAAAGAAAAAAATAATCCGGAGTACATAATATAAATAAATAAAAAAGTCAAGAATTACAAAGAGAGCAAATATCAATTTGTTTTAGTTTCACGAGTATTAAACAAACTGACAGTTTTGCTCCACATGTTTAATTCCTATAAATTTTTATCCACGACTATTGTTTTAGTACCAATTTTCATTCATAACTATTATTTTAGCACCAAAATTAATCACGTCAGTCACACATTCGTTTAAGACATGCCGAAATTTAAAAATTTTAAGAGTATTTTTGTCATTTTCAACTTAAGATCCCAATTTGAGCCCATGAATAAAGAGATTTAAGTCCTAAGATCGATCCTAATTCGCAATTTTCCTCTTCATCCTACCTTAATTTGAAGACAAGAACTGTGATCGATCTTAGGGCTTAAATTCCTTTATTCATGTTCAAATTGTTATCTAATTTGAAAGGATGAAAATACTCTTCATAATATTTCATATTTACAACATAATTTTAAACTGAACGCGATGAATTTTGTACTAAAATAATAATCATGGATGAAAATTGGGTAATAAAATAATAGTCGTGGATGAAAATTGATAAGAATTAAACATGCAGATCAAAACTGTCATTTTGCTAATACTCATAAGACCGGAATTGGTATTTGCTCATTACAAAAAATAAGTTATTCTTGAGAACTCAAAATAACTAAATATTAAGACATCGGAATAGTTCATTCCAAGTATACCATGACTAAAAATGATCTACCAAACAAAGAAATAAGATTTTTTTTTAAAGCAAATCAAAGCTTAATTTACTAAATTAGCGTTTAAACACCAACAATAAAAAACGGAGATTAGGCCATGCCGTTCCGCATAATTGATATAGAAATGACCCTCCCTAGCAACAATGATGTGCAAACCTGATTCACATAAATTCTAACAAACTGGAAGCTAAACACCCATATACAATTGTGTCTCTATCTCTTTTTATACTATCCTTCTTAATTATTTATGTCATCTATATACTATGTCTTTAATAAGAGCCAATCATTTTATCTTTATTTAAGACGTGACTAGAAGAGCGTTGTTTTATTTCTAATTCTTTATATATTGCTGCTTATCCGCATACTCCTCAACCATTAATATGCTCTCCACACTCTTATTATTTTTCAACTTCTCTTCGTCAAACACCCTTCCATAACGACAACCAATGCACACTATATATATATTATATATATTATAATATATTATATTTTTTTTTCTTATTACATAGTGTATATATATATATATTATATATATAGTTTCCTTATATATAAGTGTAGTTTTATTAAGTTTTTATTTTAGGTACGTTTTTATAATTTCTATTATTTTTATTATATATCTTCCTTATATCTATCGACTCTCTATTTATCTCTTCTATATTATCTATCTTTCTTTGTATATTATGTTTATTCTATCTCTTATAAATATTATATTTCTTTCTCTTTATTATTTTAATTTTATGTTCACTAAATATCTAAGTTTCATTATTTTTTTCTTTTATCATTATAGGGATGAGTTTCATTCTATAATATCTAAAATTAAATTATTATATAATGTTATTTTTTCTTACATAATCTATATAATGTGATTTATTATAATTCAAATATTAATTTAGATATACTTACCTCTTCCGATTTGTTCCTATATCCTATCTCATTGTACCATAATCCTAACTACTATTTTCTTCTTTCTATCTCTCTATCTATTATCCTATTCTGGATCTCATTCTTTGTTAATTATTCTTTCATAATTTCATCTATCATTTTTTATTTTATTTCGTATTATTTGATATATTTGAACTCAATCTTCATATTATTAATATTTATCTTTAGTATTATAGATTTAACATTTATATTATAAAATTCAATCATTTTCATTTATTAATTTTTTATTGACCCGGTCGCACTTATTTGTTATTTTATTTGTCTTTCACCCCTTACAGCACACTTACATATTGTTCTATTATACTGCTGAATTTTCATTTTCTCAAATTATAAGCGCAATAGCTCCTGCTAATAATCGGTCAATGTTGGTAATAATAAAAATGCATAAATTAATTAATGCTACTCGAGCATTAAAGGAATTTGACAGTGTGCTGACAGGCAAACATATTCAGATCTTTACTTACAGAGAAGGCCTCATGACTAATATTTAAATGTACTGTAAAGAAAGTGAAAGGTGAATTTACACTATGAGCAAGAAATCGCTTAGAAAATAGAAATTTTCACAACAGGAACATTGTCCATAAATATAAAAGAAAATGCCAATGTCAAGTAAAGCTAGTGTGAGATATCTGTTACCTTAAAGTAACGCCAGTTAGTGAGGATACTGCCAATGTTTGTCAATGACAATAGCTGGGGGGGGGGGGGGGACAACCAGTAACAGTCCACCCCCTTGACCACCTCATGATCACAAATTCCAGTTCCAATATCAGCGTATCCATAAAAAAACTCTCAAATAATAATTGAGTGATAAATGTAAACTGACTAGAAAGTAGACCAACAGCAAAAATTATTACTGCCACTCATATGCACATACCCCCATCGTTGGAGATAACAAAAGATAGTTCCGAACAAAATTATTCGCACTTTCTATGCAATTATATTGATGTTCAGTCTGAGCTGTAGTTGCTACATGCAATAGCAACAGAGGTAAGGAAACATCCCAGTCACAACTAAATTAACAATTAGAATAATTAATCTCTTCAATCTGAATTTGCACTTAATTTTTGATGTTAGCATTGGTGCTATAACATCTGGACTTTTACACCGTTTGCCATACTCTCTAACTGATGTATTACAATTACATGCTCGCAGCAGCTATGTCACCTGCATACCATACGAACAAACACACCTATCATGGTGCAATCGATGGAGCACACCCTCCTGATATAGAGACAACGCGTCCGGATCCTGGATAGACAAGCTCCTGCAATGAGTGCGATATTACAAAATATATCAACATACCTCACCAAGCATCATAGAATAACACTGGACCAATTAGAATGCATTAGTGTACCCATCTGCCAATACACATCATTCATTTACTTCCAGAGATAAGCTCCAGCAGGAGCATCAGAGTCCACCGAGATAGCAGTCATGCTAACCAGGAAGCATCCATCATTTCAAAGAGGAAAGCCTACATAAGTCGGTACCCGATCATGATCAGGTTTCTTGGAGGATTACATGGTCTGGACTATCCGCCTCCTTAGAAAGGCATGAATTGGCGAACTTATACATATCCTTTTGTGAACCGCTACTTCGTTTCTATAGCTCGCTTGATGCACCTATTCTATTTACAGCCTTTTTTAAATTTCCATGTCGGTTTTATCGATAGTATAAGTATTGATTCCATTCTTAGCAAACACGCTAGAGAATTATGTACATAGAATCATAAAAGAATAAAAATGAAAGCTATAAAGTAATCCATTATAAAGGAAAAACATTTGAAAAGCTAATGAAATGAAGCACTACCTTGTCTAGGTAACTCATCCCTTACCCATCATTGAAGATTCCTGAGTAAAATGGAGCGTCAGTGGGAATTTGGTTCCCGAGGAGGAAAGCTCTCTCATTATTAGGTCAAAAAAAGATAGTGAGTGTAGAGCTTTCATCAGTCTTTTTCATTATCCCATCTGATACAGGAACTTGCCCCGTCGTTTACCAGCAATTGCACTGTCAACTGTAATGTCATCTGATCTCTGGACTGTTTCACTGCCAGATTTACACCCATCTGTGTAACCCCTCATAGATGTAGTAGTAGCCGAATCTGAACTCACGTCCTGTTGGGAAAAAGGATGACGAGAGAGGGCAGATAAAACAACTGCATCTCTCCTAGAGGCAAGAACCTCATGTGTGCAAAAGACCAGTTCACGCTGCAGGAAAAGAGAAAAAAAATGAAACATCTCCAGAACCAACATGAACAGCACCATGCCACCGCATATCCAAACAAGTATGCAACATAGATGATGCAAAATAAACACAAAGTGGAGGTCCTATGTGAGTGCCAGCCAGCTACAACACAGCACATTGATTTGCTTTATAATAGAGTGGGCTTTTCAAAATTAGAAGGCAAAGTATCTGGGTTGAAATGAATGTTAGGCAATAATACATTTGAGTATGATGCAAGAGACATCATAAAAAAACAAAATTAAGACTGAAATTGGAATGTTTTAGACATGTTTATCACAACCATTAGTGGCCAACTTCATTGTCTAATATGGTAGCAGGAAATGGCGAAAATGGAGTAACCGAAAATTTATTAATGAGTAAACACTTTATTTTTAAAAAAAATCCTGCATATAGAAGAAGATTAAGAAATGGGCATTGTGTTGAATAGAGAAATAGAATCCCCAACATGCCAATTCACAGATAGGCCAGACACCCATGTGGATATATTCTAACTATTATGTAGCAATTAGAATATTTGTAAACTCCAAATAATTGAAAATTACAAAAAATATTTACAAACAAAACATCTCAGTTTCATAATTAACATATAGTATATCAATAATATAAATTAGACTTGAAAAAAAAAATTACTATTATGATTAGTTAAAGGCAATTAGATGCAAAATACAGATGCGAAGATAATTCTTTACTATTTTTTTCAATGTTCTTTTCTCGATGCATTAAAATTTATAACAGTAAATCAATAACTGACTATTGAGGTAGATCCCACAATTTACACCACATCCCATTGCCGTTCCAAATCAATGTATTCAAACAAGAATACAAAAAAGTGATACAATTTTCTTAAGATCCTGACATGAAGTCATCATAGGTAGTTCCAAAAGACAAAACAGCTGCAATGGAAACAAGCTTCACCAGACAACCAACTACAGGAGGGGAGTAATAAGCAGGAAAATGCAAGACTGTTCCAATGTATTTCAAAACGTGTTCCATTCATAAAATGAAATAGACGACTTTCTTAAATTTAGCAACACCTTTAAAAATGAGAAAAGCAAATTGATTGAAATACTTATCCCCTAAGGCAGAGATGAATTCATTGGCAATTATATAAAACCAGAAATAATGATGAAGGCTTACCTTCAATTTTTCTCTTTTTATTATTCTTTCACAAAGCAAGCGTATTTTCTCCAAGTCAACCTGTGCGGAAGATATATTAGATCCAAGTATATTCTATATGACGAATTTACATGGAAAAAATTACTTTGATTTGTTTCCTTCACAAGCCAAAATTCCTCTCGCCCCATACCCAAAAGAAGAAAAAACAGATTGTGCAAAAAAGTAAACAATCAACAATCATTCTAGTTAAATTTAAAAAATAATAAAGAAAGAGGTATAAGATTATCACTCACCCTGATGGCCTTAGACGCTGTAGCTCTTCTATACCAAGTTTATGCGTCTCAGCCTACATGAATTCATTCATCGAAGTAAGAACTGCCACTTGTATATTCACAAATTCATGCACATAAAGAAAGCTATCAAACCTTTAGTCTCTGGTCCATGCTATGTTTGTCACAGTAAGCTTTTGCAGCAACTTCCCACCAACTGTTTTACTAGTCATGAATAAGCCAGCACTCCTAGCACAATAAGGATGGAATTGCTGCGGCAGTGCCCATAACTACACTATAAAAATAAAAAATAAAATAAAGAACACGAAAAATGAAAGTTTCATAATTGACCTCCATTGTGACTATTTAGTCAATACAAATACATATATCAACATTAGAGAGGTTATGAGATATTTACCTTGATGCATACACCATGTTTCCTATGGCAAATAACACAGACATCGTTCCCCTTGCGAACTATTGCCTGCAATTGCCATGTAAGGTTGTAGAGTAATGAATATAGATTTGAGATTTCCTTAAAATAATATAGAATGTAACCTAATTGCATCTTTTTAAAAAGATTGGGGCACAAATTGCAATTTACAATCACTAAAGCCATATACAAACTTCTTCCCAGAAAATGCACATACCATTCCATCAATTGAATTCACTTTCCCCTTCTGAATGTAGACTCCACACCCACTACCACATGCATCAAAATAAATAACATTAGGGAATTAAAAAACAAAGGAAAATACATTACAACAAATATTCGGAAAAACTGATAGTACTTCAGCACAAACTGCATGCACCCAGTGACCGTCAGTTGACTTTCTAAAAGCACCAGTAGTGCCACCACATAAACCACATTCTGCAACAAAACAGGGTTTCTCCTTGTCCCATAAATTAGCAGCGGGTATTCCCAATCCTCCATGCAATTTATCATCGCATAGTTCACAATACCACGCCCTGCTGAGTTTCTGACACTACAATAGCAATCCAAGTGCACAGCAACCTGAGGATGAAAAATACTTACTAGTTTAACAACACAAGAAAAAAGCATGTACACTTTTAAAATAAGTGACAATGCCTAGTAATGACATCTACATTGTAGTACCTTGCATGCAGAACAAACAAGGATGACTTTAAAATTGTCTCAGACCGTCCACAGACATCACAAATTCTAGGGTGGTCTCTAGAAAAATCAGAGCCCAACTGGATAGGGTCAGAGATGCTTTCTGATAAACCCTGCATAGCACTTGACCTTGAAAATGACTCTTTAGCACGAGGATTCTGCTGGGGCATTTGATTGGAAGTAGTCATCTTGGATAGGTCCTGCATGAAAATTAACTTGTAGTGATCACTTTAAAAAGTCACAAGTACAGTTTTAGTTGTTTCCATGATCAGAAACTGAACTATGATGACCTCATGATGAATGGATTCTTCAAGATTATCTTTCCTCAATGATGACATCCTAGAAGATGCAGCAGCAGCAGCAGTTGCAGCAGCCAGTACAGCCTGAGCTTCTTTGTGCCTCCTCTCTTTCCTTCCTTGTTTTCTGGCCTCTCTAAGCTCATACAGATATTTACTAACTAAAACAGAATCCCATTCTTGCTTTCTACAGCATTAATCTCCTGCTGGAGGCTTCTTGCAACTTTACTGATCAAATCATCTGCACAATGTTACCAAATAACCATTAGGATTAAAAAAGAAAAATGCAAATATGAAAGTGAAAATTAAACTAAATGTACAATGGGTAAAGAGGAGACCACTAAGGCGTTTTCTTGCTGCAGTATTAGATAATAGCTTGTGCTGATAAAAAATAATTTCTCCTTCAACATCATCCATGGGTGACATTTTCAAAAGACCCGTATTCTTTGATTTGATTAACTGCTCTAGAGTTGTCCCATTATACTTGGAAATAGAGTCACCAGACGTTGATGGTTGATTCTGATCATTGCAGCAAGTCCCAGAACTAGAGGAAGCTTCAGGCCTTGATGCTTCTCTTTGTCTCAAACCTGCCAAGAGCATAACAAGTGAGAAATCCTTTTTAATTTTGAAACCATTAACCCATGTCAAAGATACCAGTGTACTGACATGTAACACCACTCTCCACAGTGACTGCCTCCCCCAGCATTTAATTTATGTACAATAAGTGGGTGAATGTAGATGCAGATTTTTCCCAGCTTCCTGCATAAATGGCAATGACACAGTAAAGTGCCCAAAGCAGCAATGTTAATTAAACCTATGGCCAATATGTATTATGATGCTGAAAACTCACATGATATCAGGTACGCTGTTCGGAGCAAAAAAACTAGGAATCTTTGAATCATCTTTCAAGGCAGGACACTGATCTGAAGCAGCAGCTCCCTCATCAGAATGGCCATTGGCTGAAGCAGTTGATAGCCCAACTGCTGAACATTTCACAAAATAAAGGAACACACAAAAAAAAGAATAATGAAATACATGTTTTTTATATCTCATCATTAAAAAAATGAGTATATGCTTCGCAAACACCCAAGCACATTCACAACAGATAGGAATGCTACTTTTTGAGGGTTAAGTAGACCACTGAGCTGATTATTGACAACAACCCCGTAACTCAATGATTCGTAAATATAGGGTTCCCTGAGAAGGCAATTCTGTCACCAATTACTATGCATGTTAACAAATTAAAGAAAAAGTTATTTGACCAAAATTAATATAGCATAAGGGACTCTACATAATAAACTGTTCAAGGACTTCAACAGTTGTAGACACCGTGCTCACTTCGACATAAGGAAAAACTTATTTATTCCTCGAAAACAAAGAGAAAATAGTCCAGAGATACAGCATGTATTGCTCCCTTACCAGTATGCATCTCTAAAAATGTTTTAATAAACTGCAACACGTTCTAGCTCTCTAATGAGGCAGCCAAAAAATAGTATCCCAAGGTTCAGATTCAACAAAAAACACATCCTTGTTTAGGTTTCACGCTTCACTTAGAATGGGTACACTTGCTGCTTCCTAACATATAATTAGTAAAAACCATTATTCCCTTGTTTGAAAATTTGAAGCCTTAAATATAAATATTCCTTTTTTTAGGAGAAAGACAAATAAGTTCATTACAAAGGCACTACTGTTTCATTGACTTGTAGGCTTCCTATACAGCAATGTGCAACACTATATTGCTGTGTGCATGTTATGTGACATGACACATAGCATGGATACTCATTACGGTATTTTTCAAAGCTCCAAACTTGGTAACATTTGTTGAATTTGACCATTACAAAATACAAAAAAACAATGTTACGATAGGGAACAGTGCTAAAATTAGAAACCTCATAAGTTGAATGAGAGTATATTTTATATGGGATCAAACTATATGAACTCGACATCATGTTATTCTTTTGTTGATAAATAGTTAGTGACATCAACATACAGTCAGTCATATAAATATCTACTCATTTTGGTATCCTACTCCTTATCCTAGAGGGGATGCTTAAGATGATACAGGCTGTAAGGGAAATATTTTTTACTTAACATAAATGAATGCATATGTGCTTCTAACAACTTTTTCACAAGGGAAATATGCACACACAGGCATTGAGGGGCATTTTTGTCACATTTAATTTATCTTTTTGCTTTTCCAATCTGATTAATTTGGAAAAATGAACTAACGACAAAAACATTATACAAAAACCTACACAGCTACACACACATATACAAACATACATAACAGGAGATTTCAAAAACGAAATAGTAACCCCAATTTGTGCAAGTCACAACTCTGGAAAATTATGTACAGAATTCACAAAGATGCAGATAATGGAGAGCACCTCACTCACATCAGATTAAATGAGTAATGTAATAAGCACACCTTCATCATTGTAGACTCATTTGCAGAGGTATCATGAGATGAGACATGCTCAGTAGATATCTGCATAAAAAGGGATGGCAAAAAAATTATGAGCCAATCACTAATCAATTACAAGTAAATAAAATCATAGCAAAACTTCGAAAGTTTCAATGAAATACAACAGAGATAACACTCTTCAAAAGTACATCAAGACTGCAAATTAATAGAGAAATATAATAACACACACAAAGAAAATGGGAGAGAAAGAGGGATATGATTTAGTAATATTTAACAATGCAAGAGAACAAAATTGGATATCATTTACATTCTGACAAATAATGGCAACAAGAAAAAAATTGAAAAGAAGATAACAAGAGCCAATACCAACAAGAAGGCAGAAAGAAGTATAACATGAAGAAAAGCAAAACTTGACAAAAGAGAAACAATTGAATTAGTACATAGAGAAATACCAAATTGTTCCCGCTTATCTACAATAATTATCAACATTATCATTAAATCATGCATTCACATTTTACAATGGCTTCTATCAATTCAGTCCCCATGGGGAGGAAATAAGAAAATAATATTTGAAAATGTACTTTTCAAAAAGAATTTTAGAACACACCAATACTCTGGCATTATCTAAATAAATTAAATAATCCCTAATCAGATCATCATTTACTCCTAATCATGGATTATCATCCAAGAACTTGAAAAGAATGCAACTTAACTTCTCAACAAGAAGTATTTTTATAACTTTGCCATTTTCCTCAGGCATATAAATAAGACTTCTCCATATAAGCTTGAAAACACTACCATGAATATATCCAAATCATCAAAAAATTACATACCTTCTGAGGACTGGAACAAGGAGATCTTTAACTGGACTGAATCAACAACATCATGCAGATATGGTTGAACTTCATCTTTCTTTAATCTGTCATTTATAGGTAGATCTGTAGCTGAACACAACTTGTCATCCTTTCCAATCCTTGTATTGTTTTTGGTTCGTCTATGAGGTGGAACAGACTTAATAGGAATATTATTGGAAATCTCAGGGTCTGTTAATTTAACAGAATCAGCATTTTCAGCAACAGCAGTCTCAGATTTTGTAGCCAATGTTGGTTTGATTTTAACTCTCAAAGTTTTCTGTACATTTCCCACGTTGGGACGATTCCTAAGCCACTTAACTACTTTACAATGCAACTCACCGACAATGTGATCATCCTGCTTAAATAAAGTTAAAGACAAACACGAATTAGTAAAAGAGTAAGACAATATGTCCCAACTTGATATAATAGACATTAAAGGGTTAGCTCTTGCAATAGAGGAAAAGGTTCTCAAGGAGCATGCTTGACTAAAGAAAATTACATTGAGCATCGAGGCAAATGATCAGAAGAAACGCCCATCTCTGAAGCCAGGTCATCCACATCAACACTTCCCCGATCAATTAACTACAAAAAAGAACTATACAATAAAAAATTTGTCCACTATAAGAGTTTAAACCCATAAAACAAATTCTAAAATTAACAGCACTAACACTCCTAGAATTGATTCGCATTGTTACCTTCTTCAATACAATGGTAACACTCAAAGGATCAGCGGCATTACTATCTTCATTTATGCATACTTCCAACAAATCCTTACTAATATGCTGCAATGAGTCACCAAGAGCGTTTGACAATTGGAATTAGATACACTGCCCTGTCTGCCCAACAAGCCTTCCTCAAGAGAGACATCATTATTCAATTTATCTTGATCCAAGTTTGCACTCTGATTCCATTAGCCATATTATCGCCATTACGTTGGCTAATTTTTAACTTTTGAGGCTTGTTCATTGTTGATGCTGTCATCTGATTGATATCATTGGAATAAGAAACAACAGACAGATGTACAGCCGAGTTGCCATTCTGCTGACTGCTGCCATTGTTATGGACTTCGGAGTGCTTTGAGCAAAATGCACGCAGCTCAACCTAAAATTGTTGGGTGTCCCAATGAGAAATTTTTACAAATAGAATCTGAACACACTATTATAAATTAAGAGGATTATGGAATAATTGCAATTGCAGTGGTCTAATATTTAACAATAAAAAAGAGCTCACATCATCACTACCGAGCTTCCCCCATATCTCCATTCTGTGTCTTGCCTCCCTTGCACATATAGGATGAAAAGATGTTCTGCAAGCTCCTAGCCACCAAATGAAAGGGTTAACAAGGAACATTCCAATAGCATCTAGAGAAATGTTGGGATATGTAACTCTATTGATACAACTCTGTCCCTCATACTTCCCTATGCATATGTTTGTATCTATTATAAGTCTTTTGTCAGGATAAGGGAAGTGGGTGACTAGATATGCAAGTAGGGGAGCACATATTCGATAGACCAGACATTCATTCAAAGGTTCAAGGACCAAGTTATAATGCAAAGAGGATATCAAAATTATGTTTAGGCATCTAAAAAAATGAGGGGTTTATCTATGCAATTAGTCCATGTACTATTGAGTCCCTGTATTATTAATCAAATTGGTAAATTTAATCCCTTTATTGTTAAAAAATTGTGTCAATTAAAGACAATCCCAAACTCAGTTAACACTACAATGTTTGCTTACATGGCACTGATGTTCTAGACTGGGATGGCTGCCACGTCATTTTTTCAATTAAAAGCAAAACAATTAAATTAATTGAAAATGTCAAACACCCTTTACAGCCAAATATACAATTAAGAAAAAAAATAAAGATTCACATAGTCATCTGAATAAAGCTAATAAACCGTAGAGTTAAATTTGCAAGCTCAGGAAGCAGGTAGCCATCTTGGGCTGACCAGTGAGACCTGGTGCCTCGAATGGGGCAGGGCAACAACACAAGGAATGTTTGTCGAAAACCAATGCTGTTTAATTGGAAAAATAAATACTGTGCAAATTTTTCTATAAGTTGTGTGTCACATACAGAATGTAATTCAATTTTATACGGGATGGCAAGTGAATGCTTTTTTATTTATGTTTTGGATTTTTCATTTTTTTAAAAATGACAAGGCAGCCAATCACCTAAACCAGGTACGGTGTTAAAAGAGTTTACAGTTGTCCTTGATTGCTACCTTTTCAATAATACAAGGATTAAATTTACCAAGTTAATAGAAAAGGGACTAAAATAAATGTTTTTTTAATAGTTCCGCGACTGATTGTGTAATTAAACCTAACCTTTTTAATGTTCCATTGCACTGCTGCCATCGTATTTGTATCCAAAAAAAAATGTAAACAATGTTGTAAAAATCGGACTAGGCAATCACCTAGGCGCCCCTAGGCCGAAGGGAATAATGGGAAAATTGACCAACTAGGCAGTCGGCCAATTAGTCAGTAAACTAGGTGGCTTAGTCGGTCAACTAGGCGGCCGTTATTTTTTATTAATTTTATTTGTCTCATTTGGATGTGCTATGGTTAAGAGTTATGTGTTCTTAGAGTATTATGTGGTAGTGAACATTTATATTGTATGGGAGAAATCCTTGTTAGAAGTCTAAAAAAAAATAGGATGCCATAGGAAAGAATAAATAAGTAAATAAAATTTAAAAGTTTTAGTTGTGCACCTAGGCACCTGCCTAGGCACTAGGCACCCATCAAACACCTAATGGACATGCCTAGCGATTTTTAAAACACTGGTAAACAATGGAAACCATTATATAACATTACCAGTCAGCTTGGACTCAGTTTTACTTGATTTAAGCACACAAATCTTCCTCAAACTCACTTAAATCATGCAGCTAACGCAGACCTACGTGGATCCATCATCTAAAAAGCTAAGTTATTACAGTATTTGTAAGCTGTTACAAGCAATTAGACGGACAATAGGAATGATATAAATATAAAGCAGGATACAATATGGAAACAAAATCTTAGGATTTGCTTGGTAAGTAATTCTGAGAAGAAACTAGTAGTCCAATTTCAAGGAAATTTGAGAAGACTGCAGAAATTTGAGATGAGCAAATAGGGGAGAATATACGTAAAAGAAAGAAAAAAGATTGAAATAATGTACACACATAGACACTAATTATTCATCTAACAAATCATCAAATTTTGTTTTAAAATTAAATGTCAATCCACTCAATTTAATGATGCAAAAAAATATTAACCAATCATATATTCATATCTAACATAGACAATTATACCGAATGACACAAACATGCAAGCAATATATTAAATACAAGCTTAAATGAAATGCAGAAAGGTTATGGGTAACTTGCACATTGAAAAATTAACAAAATAATCATTTATGCAATCCAATGAAGAAATGCACATTTTGCAAGTAAAAAGCAGCATGACATACCATTACTACACCGAACACAAGCCCCATGTTTCACCTTACATAGATAACAAATTAACTTTCTTCGAGTTTCTTTTATGCCACCAATGTTCACTATAGGTTCCATCATCCTGGTGTTCTCAACATAAACCTCAGGCATCCACTGACAACAAAACAGGTGAGCAAACTCAACAGCAGACTGCTCTTGACATCCCAAACCCCTCTTCTGAGAAGGTTTCATTGCGCCACCCTGCTTGGGACAAAGCAGGCATGGCTTCTCATGGCTTAGTAATGGATTCTTTTGCTTGCACCAGGAGCACATCCAAGAACCATCAACATCATCCTGCACCCCATAACATCTCTGATGAACTGCCATGCCACAGGAACCACAAACAACCAACCGGTTCAAAGTATCACCCATGTCACCAAAACTGCAATAGTGACACAAAGAAGCTGACCCTTCCACCGGGTGAGCAACCATAAGCTTCTCCAACCCAGCTTCCCCACCCAACAGCTTCCTTTTCTTATTGGGCCTCTCTGAGGTGAGATATATCTTGACCTAGAACCTAACAGCCACTCTAGGCCGCTAAAAGGAGGAAAAACCTTCTCCATCCATACTGATTTAGACAAAGAGGCAGTTCCTACACTATCAACATCCATAAGGCGCTGCTCATTTTTTTCCATTATAGAACCTTCTTTATCCGAAACCCCACTATTCAAAGCAATTGCATTCGGATTATGCACACCTGCCTCTGCATTACCCGCATTGCAAACTGAAGGGATTGAAAATAACTTGTCGCTCTTAGATGGTGGAAAAGAAGGAAGCTGATAAAGTCTTTCAATATCATCGACCGTTAACTCCCGAAAGTAGTCCTCCATTTCCGACCAAAAGCCGGAGAGACGAACCTTATCTTGTCGCGAAGAAGACTTTGTTTCCAAACCGGAATGCGACTTCTTGTGCTTCTTCCGACTATCAGAATGCTTGGACAGCAGCTGAGCCAGCCCACTGGGAAGTGTAAGAGACAGAGTAGACGCCTGCGCATCCTCGGAATCGAATGGGGGAGCGCTTGCAGAGCGCTTTACAAGCCTGCGTGTAGAAATCCATCCCCACTTCCGAAGGCAGGGGCGGTTTCATAATTACCCCGAAACACGAGGCCCTATCAATAATTTCACCACTGAGAACCTACGTACCGAATTAGGGCTAGGTTTTCCCGCAGCTGCCGACGCCGGTCATCTCCTCCACCAACCGCCGCCACCACCCCACCACCACAATATCAAATCCACGCCCTAACCCTAGCCTATCCTATCACCAATCACCAATAAATAAACAAAAACGAAATTATATATAAAATCAAAATAAATATACGTATTCGAGTATTTGACGTATATGTATGCGAACGAGAGATTAGATTTTTCCAGGGAGGAGAGAGAGAAAGAGATGGGGTGGTGAGGGAGAGGCGTTTCGTGATTGTTTTTTGTTGTTCTGATTTCTGAATTTCTGATCCGTTTTCTGGCCGTTCGATTTCACTTCAAGAGAGAGAAAGAGAGAGAGAGAGAGTCGCGTTATATGGAGGCAGTCGAGAACGCGTTCGCGTAGAGAGAGAGATTGTGTGACGGTGGGGATTGGAGTGGAGTGGGAGTGGGAATTGGAGTTGGGAAATTTTAGAACGGACTTACGTTTTTGTCCCCCAAACTTTTTTCACCCGCTACAATTTTATTTATTATGCAATCGTGCAATTGTTATGCCGTGGAACCGTGTTCACTTTGTAAAGTGGACATATTTTTATGTTTATAATTATAAAATTTTGTGTTTCAGATAAGAGTAACAGACGTATTACTTGAGCAAAAGTATTTG
The DNA here is from genome assembly GCA_009835305.1 of Ipomoea purpurea. Lineage (NCBI taxonomy): Eukaryota > Viridiplantae > Streptophyta > Magnoliopsida > Solanales > Convolvulaceae > Ipomoea > Ipomoea purpurea. The sequence continues at coordinate 22,754 of VALG01007034.1, forward strand.
GCATTATGTGTATTCTTTAATAGGGTGTTTGGTTAGAGGAAAATTACATGGGAAAGGAATTGCAATTTCATGAGAAATGAATTACTGGGAATTTAAATTTCAGTTTTTCGCTTATAACAATAGGATTTTGAAAATTTCAATTCCAATGTTTGGTATACATGGGAATTGAAAGGGAATAAGTAATATAAAGTCCAAAATACTCATTGTTGTTGTGGTATTAATTTTAAGGAGTTAATTTCAGTGATGGTCCTCCGACTATATTGAATTCCAAAATTAGTATTCGACTTTTAATTTGGACAATTTAGGTCCCTTGACTTTTAATTTTTTTCCAATTGAGGTCATTTTGTCAAAATACGTTAATTAAACTTTAAATAAACCGGTAAGCTCGTCCTCTCACCTGCCTATGTATTATTCTTCATATTTCTCCCTTGTATACGCGATATATATGAAGTTAATCTCAATCGAAGCCCCTTCATTTAAAGTCCCTTGTATACGCGATATTCCTCGTCGTTTCTCATTTGCTGACTGCTCGTGTGTGCGTTCCTCCATTATTAAGATGTTTATAAGGTATAACAACAAATACGAAGGGAGAAACAATACGAAGAATAATACATAGGCAGGTGAATGACGAGTTTACCCCTTCATTTAAAGTCCAATTAACCGTATTCTAACGAAATGATCTCAATTGAAAAGAAATTAAAAGTCAAGGGACCTATAATGTCCAAATTAAAAGTCGATGACTAATTTTGGAAAATCAATATAGTCAGCGGACCATTACTGGAATTAACTCTAATTTTAAGTTTAAAAAAAAGTATGAGTAATTTTGTTTCATCACTAGCTTTTTTCCTTCCTAAAATCTCAGGGGAATGAGATTTTAATTCCATCGAAATGAGAAATTGTAATTTCTTCCAACAAAACTAATAAATTTTAAAACTTTTACAATTATGTGACAAACTGACAATTAAGTAGAAAAGGAATTTAAATTTCCCTCAAACCAAACATCCTGTAAATAATAATAATGATACTATTAATAACAACTAATAACACAGGTATACAACTACTATGACCAAATTAGCACAAGACAAATACAATAATCATGGCATTGGTTTCAAGTACTAATATAGGTAATTTATATTGATTTACTTTATGCATAAAAATATTGCAAAAATATTTGTAAAAAGTACGGGGTTGATTGTAAATTTGTCAAAATACACATAAAAGAACGTTTTTATCACACAAATATGCTTAATACCCACTTCATCTACGTGACAAACTTAACGACCATTATTGTAAAAAGAAAATTATATATACAAAAAAAAAAACATTAAAATGATCAACGTACATAAATGTTTATTATAAATATTTGTAATCATACCATAAATAAACATAATGTTTACATTATTGTAGTACGTAATCGGGTTATTTAATATGTTCACAACTTAAGGGAAAAAAGTTGTAAAATTATGAACAATTTATAAATAACCCAACAGGGTAGCTCAAGTGCTAAATGAGTTCTCTTTGTGGGGGAGAATTCTGGGATAACTTGGGTTCGATTCCCACAAGTGACGATTCACTTTTGGGCCAGTTTCAGTGCCTCTCTAATCGAATTGGGTGTACTTGGACCGTTAAAATGGACAGAGAAAGACCCAGACTATACTGTGGTTTATACATAAAAAAAAAAGAAACAATTTATAAGTATACAATTTATAAGTATACAATGAAGTAATTAAGCACAGTGTGTAAATTAAAGCTACAACTCGTTACTCTAATATATATAATTTTTTTAATTTAAGAGAAAACTCAAGTGAAATGCATTGTAATTCTATTTGACAATAAAAAACTACAATAAGATAAACTTTGACATGTTGTTCATAATTGACTTATTCAATAAAAAATAATAAAATTAGTATGTTGTTTATATATTTTTTTAGTAGTCACAATGAACAAGAAAATGAAGAACCAACCATTACAGCAGAGTTTTGATGGAGTTGTTCAAATGTTTTTAAATAAGATTTCAAGATTTACAATTACAAATAAAGAAACCCATCCAAAACATATGGTGTGCCATGCGTATTTATTTAGGTTTTAATTAAATGATGGCAAATTAAGCATTCCCCGATTGCCATGGCCTCCTTCACATGTAGAACCCAAGCCTAAATTGATAGTTAGATTGCACATTAATAGCTATATGTCTCACACATAATCACTTAAATCTTCAAATAAGAGTAGAAAATATAGTTAAAAGCAATGTGGACAACTAGATAAAGATAAAACACAATAAATGCAAAATGCCTTTCTTTTAAAAATGTTTCCAACATGCCTCAGTGCAGCAGATCATCATCACTGCACTTATCTGATCCTTGTCCATATTTTAAAAGAAATTCACAGCCAATTTGAATACTTCCACTAGTTGAAAAATCCATTTGCAGACCAGAACGAGAGTCTCCAACATTCTCTAGCGACCATGGCAATCAACAAATATATGCGCCGTATAGATTCATCCTCTGCATTACAGACGTTGTTTCTTCTTAAAATTGATCTTGTATTATTAGTTGATTATCGTCTTCTTACTTTTTTTTCTGTATTTGCAGGCTGAAGTGTGGTGTTCATGAATGATTTTTTTTAAAAAAATTATTATTTTTTTTTAGGGTATGGTGATATTTTGTAATATACTTTTGAGCAATATAATTGAGCTTATTCATATATACTTTTTAATATTCGTACTTGAGAAATAATATTTAAAAAATTTTATCACGCAATTAGAACTCGTGTGGATTATATTACATCAAGTACGGTCAATTCTTTATTCTCGTTTTATCTTCATAGTGTGTGTGTGTAAAATTGGTAGCCTTAAGGAGAATGCAGAAGAATGTATATTAGTGAGGTCCTCCAAGTATAGTGGTATATTATAGAGAATTATGTTATGTTGACCTACCATATAACTATGTTATGTGTCTATTATCCCATAACCTTTAACGTACACAACTTATTATGTGACCTACCAAACTACTTTAACCTCAATTAAATGATTTTTTTGTATGTATATTAATTTATGAGTTCAATACCATATGAGGTTCCTCCCGAGTATAGTGATTTGCCACGTTTTAGTCCTCAACTTTCAAATTGACCATCGGTGGTCCTTCGACTTTCGAATATTACCATTCGTGGTCTAAGTTAACCACCATGGTCCTTCAAGTTCGAAATAACCAACCATGGTCTCTTGAAAGGACCATGATTGGTTTAAAATTTAATAGTTGAAGGACCATGGGTGGTTAACTTGGACCACGAATGGTTAAATTTGAAAGTCAGAGAACCACAAATGGTCAATTTGAAAGTTTAGGATTAAAGGTGACAAAACACTATACTCGAAGGACCCTTAGATGATATTTACTCATTATTTATTTATAAACATATATACTCTATATATAAAAGATGGAGGGGAGGGAGGGAGTGAGCCCCTCCAAGCATGAGCCTGGGCAAGGCCCTAATCTGCCTTGCCCCAGGCTGTCACTGTCTTTGGTGACCAAATAATGTAATATAAGTTATATTCTTTTAATTGCCAATGGAATAACATTTATATTCTTTCAAAATTCATTCCATGAACTAAATATACAGTTATATATTGGTCTGTATTTTCAGAGAAGATTAGTTTTAATTAATATACATTTATACTTTTATTGGCCCTTTGTATTAGGAAACTTAGAACTTTTTGTTTTTGACATATAGGGTTAAATGTTTATAGATGAATCATGCCTACATGAATATTTGATTTGTTTGAGCGATCATCTTAAAGTTTATTTAATAATCGTGTAAATTTCTCGTGTGTATTGATACTTGATAGCAAATTGGATTGATTAGATAACTTGTGATATTACTGGCATTTTTGTGGAAAAAACAATAAATTGAAATAACAACGTTAGATGGTGATGAATCATATTAAAACCAACCAAGAAAAATCCTCTCTAGGGTTTGCTAGAGTTTTTCTCCTCCCTAGGGTTTGCTAGGTTTTCCGCGTTTCTCTTCGTTTTTTCGGTGATCATCACTGTTTGGCGACGCTAGTCGCAGAGAGCATGTACGTATGCAGCAACGGCGGGGACGGCCGGTGAGCGCGGCTGGACACGGCGGTTTGGTTGGATATTTGTTCTCGACGAGGAGCTGAGCAAGATGATGTTCGCGCCGGCAGGACGCCGAAGACGGTGCCCAGAGGCGGGGAACGGAGCAAAACGTAGGGCGTTGATAGGCACGATTTCTGAACGAACAAGATCATTAAGGCAAGAGTATATGGGCAAGCATGGCATCCGTTTGGAACCCGGTACTGGCAGGGATCAGGTTCGAAATTCAAACCGAAACTGTCTCCTTTTTGTCTTTTAATTTATCATGAGAACGGATTGGAGGGGAGTATGTGCTGGATGAGGGCCGTGTCGTTTAACATCATTCGTTAGTTTGCAAGAGGGTTCCGGATAGTTGTGCTGCCGATTGATGTTGTGCTGGATACGATTGATCTCTGGGTACAAGTGCATGATTTACGATGGGATACACGGGGATCCCGATTCTTGAGAAGTTGGGAATTTTATTGGCACTTTTGTCAAACTGGACGAGAGTTTATTGGGAGCCTTGGATCAACGTATTATCGTATTCCGGTATCTATACCGTATGATAGAACAAATAAGAGAAAAGGAATAGAAAAAATTGCTGAAAAGGAAGAACAACAGTTGGGTAACATTCACGGTATGAAGAGCTGCACACTTTTTGTTTCTGTTGTGGTATGCTGGTCACTCCTATAAGTTCTGTATATAAAGGCTCGGGAAGCAAGAATACCGGTGGAACAGTATCCGTACTCTGCAGAACTACGAGTGGGGGGAACCGCGGGCCACGAGAGATAGGGACCCTTGGTTGGTTCCCCTCGGTGGTAAGCCGAGGGACTTTCCGATGCATGGGAATCCGAGCCGCCGATCGGCGGTAAGGAGCGGCCCGGTTGAGGAGCCGAGAGGTCCGAGGCGAAGAGGTGGTGGCGGCAGTGCAAAAGCGCCGCCGTGAGAATGGAGGGATGGAACAGATGTGACGATGGTGGATGGCTCAAAAAACTTGTTTACGGCGGGTTCTGGATCACAGACCCGCCCAACCCAATGAGTACGCTGAGTTGGTGGGGTTCTGGACGGACAACCGAGTTCACTGGAAGGCTTGGGACAAACTATGTGTACCTAAGAAGTATGGTGGATTGGGTTTTAAGGACCTACGTGCGTTTAATCTAGCTATGTTGGGGAAACAGGCATGGCGAATGCTCACTAAGCCTGATTCCTTAGTAGCTCGTGTTTACAAAAGATATTTTCCCAAAGATACTTTATGGATGCGCAGGTAGGAAATAATCCAGTTTTTGTTGGCGAAGTATAATGGCAGCAAAGAGTTTAATTTGTAGTGGGGTCAGGCGAAGGATTGGGAATGGGGAAAACTACATCTATATGGACCCACCCATGGTTACTGGGTGACCAGGACCCTATGATACAAACAGAGATGCCTATATACAGTTAAGAGAAGCCAGAGTAGTAGGGCTAATAGATCAAAAACTGGTACATGGGATAATGAAATTCTATCAGATTTATTTCAACCTACGGATGTGAAAGAATTATGAGAGTACCTATATCCCGGGATTATAATGATGCATGGTATTGGTACGGAGCCTGAGAGGACTATACTCGGTGAAAAGCGGATACAGACGATTGGTGGGAGATTATGAGAATAATCATGGCTCCTTTACTAATTGTCTAGCTTTATGAGATTAAAAATTCCACCCAAGTGGAAAATGTTCCTTTGGAGAGCTATTTGTGATATTTTGCCTACAACTACAAACTTGCTTTTAAAGAGGGTGGAAGTGAACCCATATTGTGCCATGTGTGGGATATCACATGAGAATACAATGCATGCATTAGTCTTGTGTGATTTTGCAAGAAACATTTGGGATCAATCCAACCTTACAATCCCCAATATTGTCACGGATATTTTTCAAGTTTGGTTTGGGGAACTTCTAAATATTTTAGATTCTGATGGAATGTTATATGCAGCGTCAATTCTATACAATATTTTGGAAAGCTCGAAATGGTGCAGTTTGGGAGGCATACTTACCACGCCCGGGGTCCCTACTCAGAGCCGCAGCGGCAGCCAAGACCGCATGGACCCAGTCCCGCCCAGCCGTGGCTGCCACTGCCACTGCAGCGGTGCAACCTGCTGCGCTGCCGACGAAAACCGCCACGATCTACACAGATTGTTTGACACTACAACGCTACCTTACATCATCAACTACTGCGTTTCGCTCTTATGCTGGCTATGCTATTGATGCCTGCAGGCAAATTGCCGTTTATTTTCAGTCATGTTCTTTTAATTATATTTCTAGATCGGACAATTATTTAGCTCATGCTTTAGCCACTACGGCTTATCAGCAACCTGATACTATGTACTGGGATACTCACCCACAGACATTATTTCAGCATTTTTCTAATGAAGCACCGCAAAAAATTTTCAAAAAAAAGAAATAACAACGTTATATCAGGAAAAAATAAATAAATGATTGTTTGACAAAGATTTTGGCACGGCGATTTCCCGATTTTAGCCTTTAGACATTGAAACGTGCACGCAAAATGATTATTGAGCGTGTTTTTATGTTTTGGGTGTGTTGTGATTCGCATGGTGTGTTGCAGCCCAGACAACAAAATTTATTGCAATTTGAAAGTAAAGACATTGCCCATACTCTATGTCTCTCTTTAATCAATATATGGATTCATGCACTCACTCCCTCATTAATACAATTTCTTGCGTTTCTCTTCACATCCATTCACACTCTCCATCAATAATCAATAATAATAATAATAAAAAGGAGCGGAGACATTTTTTATATACAGCGTAGCTAGAAATTCATTAAGTGGAGTGAAAAATTAAAATAAATGAGATATTTGGAAAAAAATAATTAATCAAGCAGGTAAATTTGACCCCTAACCTCTTACAAACACATATATACCATCTAAGCACTTCATCTTAAGTAAGGTATTAGTATACTATATAAGTATATATATACTTACTGAGTATATAAGGTAGTATTATATATATATAGTTAGTATATATATATAATATATTATTAGTTAGTACTTATAAAATTCACCTATACATATATATACAAAGGGGTCCTTATATAGTAAGGGTGAGGTGGGTGGCGGATGGGGACAACTGCACACTGTCCCGTATACTAGCTCTTGTCATTTTTATTAAACATAAAATCTAATGTTATTTTTTATTATAAGAAGTAACCACTGCACTTTCAACAATTTTAAAAAGATAATTATATGTCACAAACCAAGCATAAACAAATAGTCACTCGGTTGATTTAAAAAATTTTATAAGTTAAGAATTTGAAATTGAAAAAAATAATTAAAATATAATCTATTAAAACTTAATACAATTAAAGAGAACTATTTATGAGTAGCAGATATAGGACATTAGCAATTAAATTTTCGTTTTAAAAAGTGTTTCATTTGTGGCATTTAACCTCAATTCTATGTATAAATGCAACCTCTAGAGTCCAATATACTCAGAAAAAACTATAAAGTGCAACTCTTAATTTGATTAATGAATATTCTATGTTGTAGTTCAGTAATTAAATTAACTAAAATAGTACCAAATTGATAATTTATTAAAAGTATTAATTGCATTTTTTTGAGTTTGAGGCCTAATTGCACTTTGTGGCAATCGATGGCGTATTTGACCCTGTATCTTATTTCCTGATTATTTTATAACGTTCAATTAGTAATTTCAAAAATATATCAATTTTTTGTAATATAGTACAAAAGAAAAAAAAAAAAAAAAAAAGACAGTAATTGTCACTTTAGAAACATTATCTTCTGTTTTTTCAAAATACAGTTATGGTAATAGTATATGTAGTTGTAGATTTATTTATATTGGTAAGTGTACGTGAAGCAGGCTGACACGTGTAGTCAAAGTCATACCAACCTTCCGTCAGGATGGGGAATCCGGATGAGTGTTGTGGTATACGAATATTTCATTGATTTGTGAAACTTTAGACAATTAGCTGGTGGTTCAAATTTACGGAAACTTGCCATTGTTTTTATGACAAAAGGAGTTCACAAAGAGGGAGTCTAAAATTAAATTTAATGTTAATTTTAACAAATGAAATTATTTTCTTTTTGGAGTTCAACTAACGTCTTTATCAATTTGATTATAAGATTGCTATTTGAAAATGTAATCCCATTAAACAAAATGGAAACGGGGAAAAAATGATAAAATATGTGTTTGAAGCTGCACCCAGCAAAAACAGGAAATATAGGAAAAAATAAAAATATTACAATTAATGTGTACACAAAAATCAGGTACCTAAAATGGAGAAGACTTGATTAATGATGGTATACAGTGGTGGGGGGCATGAGAGTTGATTACTTCTTGTCCACACTGAATCTGCAAAGCTTTCAAAACCTCCCCCGCCGATCTTCTTCACAGACTGCTTCGCCGCCGCCGCCACGTGCTGCACCTTTTAACCACGGCAAAGGCGGATAAGCTCATGATATCCACTCCCGCAGCCGATACTCTTTCATCGTGGTACTGTATTTGTTGTTAACTTTCTTGGACGTTTCTGGTGCAATTCCTGCTCGCGCGCGGCATCCGCTGGCGGTGACGGTGGCGGGTTAGGCTCGTTGCCAGGCAAACAGATCTGGGTGAGAGTGGGGTGTCTTTGGAAGATTAGCGTGTGGGTGATATTGGCGGAGGCGGCGGCTTTGGGGACGAGTTGGATGTGGAGTGTAAGTTCCTGGTTGAGTATTTTTTTTTCCTTCTGACTGGCTTTTATGGCACTGACATTTCTTTGGGGATAATCGTCGAGAAAAGCCTGACACAAATCTTCTCTTTTCTTCAGCCGAACGTCAATGAAAATTTTTGCAGATCCTGCTATTTGTCGGTATTCTAAATGGGGTCGAAGGTGGTGGGGAAATCGTTCGGGTAATATCTCAGATCACCAAGGCATGCTGGTCATGTTGTAGTAATTATATTTAAAAATTGAGATCCTTTGAACGTCCTTCTTAAAGTTTGAGTGATTGCATAACTACGCTTTCTTAACAAAAACTTCTAGATATCTATCGATAGAATCAGTAAAATTCGGTCTGACAAGCCTGGCACACGGATAGTGTAGTCTATTTCACAAATAGGTGTAATTCAAGGGCCAATTCATATTTGTTTATGCTGCTAATGCATTCGTTATTGAGGTGCGCTTTGTCTCCATTTTTCTATTATCTCACACTATTTACGTTTATCATTCTGGTGAGAGCTTGGTTGATATTGTATGTCATTGTCCATCAGATGCCTTTTTGGTGGGGTGCAGGTACGGCAGCCGCAAGGGAATCCGCCTAGAGGCTG
>VALG01007036.1:0-12707 GCA_009835305.1 Ipomoea purpurea
CAATGGGCGCCAATCTCGAAAGTACAGGAATTTAAAGGCAATTCCTGCGACCAATGTGGTACATAAAACAACACCCGTGCCCGTGTGGCGGTGCAATACCCGCTACAATGCGAACAATTCGGATGGCACAGGCCGCGAAAATGGTGGTGAGAATCGCCCACCCAACCCGGTGGACGCAACTCATTCTATTAGGGGGTCTCTGGGACGGCTTAGTCCTAATGAGAACCAATCAGGACGGCTGGTCCAACTACCCTCTAAACCATGTTCCTCCCAGCTGCGTCCAAGAGTTCTTCCTTGACTGCCCGTCGACTAAAATAGTTCTGTTGGCGTTCTCGCCACCCCTGCATTTCGCTTGTGGGATATGCCAACCGCCACACGGGTGGTGGTATTTTTATGTACCATTGGCCGCAGAATGCCTAAATTCTTACTTTCGAATTGGCGCCCATTGTCGGAAGATGATCTGCATGGGGACCCGCAAAACGGTAATAAATGTTCCTCCGTATGAACTCCCGTGCACTAAGGTGGCTTGTGATGGTGGCGAGGGGTTCCCGCCTCCACCCACGTTTTGTGAAAAGTAGTCTATGGCGACTATTATGTACTTCTCTTCGGGACCGCATGGGTACCCCGACTACCTGCGATCCCCCAAAGTGAAACGGGATTACGGCACGGTGGCTCGATAGCGTGTACTGGTCCGGGCCCGTCCCGGTACTGCGTGAAAGTGCTGGCAATCGGGACCCTAGGGGTACTCTGCACATCCTCTGGCCTGCTTGGCCAAAAGTACCCTGCAATTAGGGCTCCTTCCCGCCATGGCAAAGCTCCTTGGTGTGCAACGCAGGTTGCCTTCGTGTATCTCCTCTTGATACGACTTGGCTTCATCCGGGTATAGGCATGGAGGAGGGCGCCGTTGTAGACCTTTTGTAAAGGTGTCCCCCAAGGAGGACTATGTTGGTGATCTCCTATTGTCCGCCTTGGCGGCTGCCTCGTCTGGTGGTAAGGTACCCGTTCTCTTATACTCGATCAAGGTGGTCCAACCAGCATGGGGACCGTGTCTGTATGGGGAAGACGGGGTAGGCCTCCAGGCTGGACCTCTGGAGGTCTTCAACCCGTGCAATCTTAGAGACATGCTCCGGGGTGCCGAGGCCGAGCTTGGAGAGCAGTTTCGCGTCCCCGTTTTGACTTCGGGGTACCTGCAAAATTTAATAGAGGGTCAATTGACCGAGGACCTAGAGCACCACGTCGCGGTATCTCCTCATTCTCTCCTCGTTGGCCTCAAATTCACCGTCCACCTGTCCGACCACCAGTCGGGAGTCGCATCGCACCCTTATTTTGGAGGCCCTCAGACCCAATGCCAGCCTGAGGTCGCGCATCTGCCGGCGCAGTTGTTCCATCTCGTCATGCTGGGTGCTCGGGGGTCGGCTCTGGTCTCGCCTGAGCGTTCTACTGGTGGAGTCGGCTCCCGCGGCCCCGGGGCACGGGGCTCGTGGCTCCGGGACCTCCGTGAACACGACGACTCTTCCTGCCTGGCGTGGGTGGCGGGCCTCGGCCCCAGGCGGTCTCGTGCTGGCACGCGCGGACCCAACCGCCGAGCGCAGATGTGGTCCTGGGCCCGGCGAGTAGCCTTCTTCATCTTCCATCACTTCACGCTGCTCGTCGCGCCTCACCCGCCCTGGGTGGTTCGCACGTGGCTTCGCCGAGCCCCCCGCTCGCGACTCTCACAGAAGGTTATCTTCAACAACGACCTGACGAAACACGCAACAGAACAACGAAGGCGGGAACGCAAAGAGAAGGCGAACAGGCACGGCAACCCGAAAATAACCGCAAAACAAAAAAAACCTCTGGAGAGGTGCGACGCGGCGGGACGCGCAGCGCCCATCCGAAGGCAGACAGACCGGCACGAGCAGCGTGAAGAAGGCCGTATCTCACGCCCGCACGGACCACATCTGCGCTCGGGCGGTTGGTCCGCGCGTGCCAGCACGAGACCGCCTGGGGCCGAGGCCCGCCACCACGCCAGGCAGGAAGAGTCGTCGTGTTCACGGAGGTCCCGGAGCACGAGCCCCGTGCCCCGGGCGCGGGAGCGACTCCACCAGTAGAACGCTCAGGCGAGACCAGAGCCGACCCCCGAGCACCCAGCATGACGAGATGGAACAACTGCGCCGGCAGATGCGCGACCTCAGGCTGGCATTGGGTCTGAGGGCCTCCAAAATAAGGTGCGATGCGACTCCCGACTGGTGGTCGGACAGGTGGACGGTGAATTTGAGGCCAACGAGGAGAGAATGAGGAGATACCGACGTGGTGCTCTAGGTCCTCGGTCAATGACCCTCTATTAAATTTTGCAGGTACCCCGAAGTCAAAACGGGGACGCGAAACTGCTCTCCAAGGCTCCAGCTCGGCACCGGGAGCATGTCTCTAAGATTGCACGGGTTGAAGACCTCCAGAGGTCCAGCCTGGAGGCCTACCCCGTCTTCCCCATACAGACACGGTCCCCATGCTGGTTGGACCACCTGATCGAGTATAAGAGAACGGGTACCTTACCACCAGACGAGGCAGCCGCCAAGGCGGACAATAGGAGATCACCAACATATGTCCTCCTTGGGGACACCCTTTACAAAAGGTCCTACAACGGCGCCCTCCTCCGATGCCTATACCCGGATGAAGCCAAGTCCGTCAAGGAGGAGATACACGAAGGCACCTGCGTTGCACACCAAGGAGCCTTTGCCATGGCGAGGAGGGCCCTATTGCAGGGGTACTTTTGGCCAAGCATGGCCAAGGAATGTGCAGAGTACGCCCTAGGGGTGCCCGACTTGCCAGCACTTTCACGCAGAGCCGGGACGGCCGGCGACCAGTTACACGCCTATCAGCACGGTAATCCCGTTTTCACTTTGGGGGATCGACATAGTCGGGGCCCTACCCATGCGGTCCGCGAAGAGGAAGTACATAATAGTCGCCATAGACTATTTCACAAAGTGGGTGGAGGCGGAACCCCTCGCCACCATCACAAGCACCTAGTGCACGGAGTTCATACGGAGGAACATTTTATACCGTTTTGGGGTCCCCATGCAGATCATCTCCGACAATGGGCGCCAATTCGAAAGTAAGGAATTTAAGGCATTCTGCGACCAATGGTACATAAAACACACCCGTGTGGCGGTGGCATACCCACAAAGCGAATGGGCAGGTGGAGAACGCCAACAGAACTATAGTCGACGGCATCAAGAAGAACCTGGACGCAGCTGGAGGAACATGGGTAGAGGAGTTGGACACCGTCCTATGGGCATACCGCACCACCCCAAGAAGGGCCACCGGGGAGACACCATTCGCGCTGGCATATGGGTTCGAAGCACGGGCTCCCACTGAAGCTATGATACCATCCTATCGAGTCACAGTGTACGACCCCCGACCTCAACGAGCAACACCACGCCGCCGACCTCCACCTCATCGACGACAGAAGGGAGGAGGCCATGGTCCGCAGAAAATTACCAGCGCCAGACAAAAGCTTACCATGACAGCCGAGTCCGACCCGTTACTTCCAGGTTGGTGACTACGTCATCCGGAGGAGGGAGGCAAGCCGACCCCAAGATGGAGGCAAATTTGCAAAGAAATGGGAGGGACCGTATGTTATTGAGGCCATAGACGACGCAGTTACAAGCTAAGGACCACATCGGGCAAGGTGGTAGACAGGGTTTGGAACTCAGAGCACTTGTTGAAGTTCTACCAGTAGACATTCATTTGTATGCATGTCCCTTTCCCAATAAAGGGCCAAGTTCCCCACAATAACGTTTGTTTACATTCGCAATGGAATAAGAAGTTTCTTCCACAACTTACCTGTCCCGAATGGCGGACAGCGAAGGCACCCCAGGGCCAACCTACCCGAGGTGGCCGGCACGGGGTCGGCCAGACCTTGGGGGTCGACCGGCACGAGGTCAGCCAGACTGGAGGTTGGCGACCACATCAGATATAACACACGCCCTAAGGGGCGGTACGAGATCCGGCCTCCGTCTACCGCCGAACGAAAGGATTCGGACCCGGGTTCGTTGGACCCCATCCCAAGATCGCTAAGGCGTCCTAGGCGACATGAGGTCCGACTCACTGTCCGGACGGGCGCAACGCAACCTCAAACGCCTAGGGGTGGTACGAGGTCCGCTCGCCTACCGCCGAACGGAAGGATTTGGGACCGCGCAGTCGTTGGACTCCATCCCAAGAATCGCTAAGGCATCCTAGGGGCACATGAGGTCCGACCTCACCTGTCGCCGGACGGGCGCAACGCAACTCAAACACCCTAGGGGTGGTACGAGGTCGCGCCTCGTCTACCGCCAAACGGAAGGATTCGGGACGCGAGTCGTTGGACTCCATCCCAAGAATCGCTAAGGCGTCCTAGGGGCGGCATGAGGTCCGACCTCACCTGTCGCCGGACGGGCGCAACGCAACCCCAGCGCCCCAGAGGCGATACGAGGTCTAACCTCGCTCGACGCCAGACGAGCAACCCACCAGCAGACCCCGTGGGGTCGGCTGGCCGACCCCGGGCTAGCTGACACCGCGATGGCGGGTAGTTAAACTCCCGCGGTACCGGAATTCAGTAGTCACAAGTTGGGACGAGGAGCAATCAAGATGAATACACAAGTAAAACAGACAAAGCATAAGGCGAAATAAAAGAGCAGTATCATAGCAAGCAACGTCATGGCGAAGACAATAAGTCCAAAGCAAGCAAATAAACAAAAGAGGCATAGGGGCGGCAACCCAAACAATGAAGTAACACCAGTCTAAGCAAAATAACAACGAAGTAACACCAGTCTAAGCAAAATAGAAAGATAGTCTATGCACCAACTAAATAGAGATGAGAAGCCGCCAACATGAAAGGACGTCAGGGCTGCGTGGCCTCGCGGGTGCCGTCATCATCACCCAAGGCAGCCTGAATCTCCTCCTCGGGGGCATCCACGCCGGCAAAGCGAAGAAGGTCGGCTGCGAAGTCCGCGCTCGACGAGCGGTCGGCCGCCGAGTCCAATGGTGGACGCTGCCATCCTCACCCACAGCCACGTCCATGGGATCACCTGGCTCCTCCTCCCACTCCTCGGGCAGGCCCCATGCAACGGGGTCAAAGGACGCGTCTCTGGCGCGAAGGACTGCATAGATCTTGCTTTGCATGGAGGACTCCCCCGCCTCGAACAACTCCATCCCGTGCCGACCCAAACACTCATTCCCGCAGGGAAGCTCGTAAGATGAGACAGGGTCTCCTGGGGGTGCGCAGAGATGTAGGCCTGGGTATCCTGGATGAAGGCTGGGAGTAGGCCTGGGTATCCTGGATGAAGGCCTGGGAGTCCTTGTAAGCTGAAACAGCCACCCTCGTTGCGTCCTTCAGGGCCACCTGATGCGCATTACGCTCCCACAACCGGCTGTCAATCAACGCGGCGTGCTGATCCTCTAGCGCGACGAGTCTATCACTCACGACCTTGCGAGCCCGCGTCTCGGTCTCCAACTGCTCGCGGATGCTCCCTGTGGCTCTCTCCAGGGTCATGGCACGAATAACCGTCTTTACGAGGACAAGCATGAGTAGAAAACAAGATAACAAAGCAAGGAAACATAAGCGTCATTCAACAAAAAGGAGGAAAACATACCTCAAACAAAGGGCGGATGATGACGTGGTCCTCGTGCAGGGCCATATCGCGCGGCTGGACGAGGCTGCGCATAAAGCCTCCGGGGGGACATCCCCACTGAGTGCGAGGCTGCAGGCGGGAAGTGGACGGACCAGTCAGTCGAGCATCCTGATGAGGCGCCGAGCATTGGAGCACGAAGGGTGGAGTCGGCGTGTGTGGATGCATCGGACCAGTCAGTCGAGGCATCCTTGGGCTCAGCCACATGGCTCGGCCTCGGCCCCATCGGCTCGGCCAAGCCCATGCTCGGCCCATTGGCCGAGCACGTGCTCGGCCAATGGCCGGGTCCTCGCGTGGAGCGAGTCCCGCAGCGCGGGCCGCGGCTCCCTCCCGCGGGCCCGGGGCCCGTAGTAGTCAGGGGGTATAAACACCCCCCGGTGTCCTAAGGAGACATCTCATACTTTCCTACAACACTTGTACTATTATTACACGTCCCGAACCTCTGTAATAGCATTTTATGCCCAATTAATACAGTATTTACATTTTATTATTCGTTCTTTTTATTCATTTCATATAAGGGTTGTATAATCCGGACCCCCAGGTTCATATAATCCATCAATATATATATAGAAGAGCGCTCATATCGGCAGGTCTTACCGTGCGGCGCGTGCGGTCAAATTCCAGAATACACTAACAGTGTTAACAATATGCACCAACAGTGTAATAAAAACACACCACAAAGAAATGCAATAAAACATCACAAAATACACAACAGACTCAAAAAAAAATACACCATATAACTCACCACCCCCAACGGTGTATTTCCGAACAGTGTATAATGTTTTTACTCACACCTAATGGTGTGTGTTTGGTGATGCAGGGTTCTGTTTACTCGTTTTGTGTGGTGTATTTTCCTAACGTTGATGGTGATATTTGTTGAACTATTGGTGTTGCCCAACCGTAAGACACTGTCCACCTTAACCCGCCTATATATAATATATAATATATATAATATATAGTAGATATTACCTATATAATATATAATATCTATATAGTATATATAAACGTTATAGTATATATTATATATATCTAATATGTATATTTTATATATATATGTTCATATATATATTGTATATATATATATATATATTATTATATATATATATTATATATATATATATGTAATATATATATATATATAGTATATATATATATAGTAATAGTAATATATACATATATATACTATAGTATGTAATATAAATATATATATATATATATATAATTAATATATATATTATATATATAATAAATATAATAAATATGAGCCTCATTGCGGCGGGTCTTACCTCGGCTGGGGCGGTCAAATTCCCAGAATACAACCAAACAGTTTAACATATATGCACCACCATGTAGATAAAACAACCCCAATGAAATGAATAAACATCACAAATACACCCAAAACTCCACAAAATAACACCACAGACTCAAAAAAAACACCACCACCCCAATGTGTATTTCCGAACAGTGTATGTGTTTTACTCTTCACCTAATGGTGTGTTTGTGATGCAGGGCCTGTTTACTCTGTTTTGTTGTGTATTTCCTAAACTTTGATGGTGCAATATTGTGGGAACTATGTTTGCCGCACCGAAGAAATACCACACCGTAAGAACACTGCCGCACCTGAACCCGCCTCCTATATATATTATATATATATTAATATATATAATATATATATAAATATTATATATAATATAAAAATATATTATATATATATATACACACATATACATAAAAAATATATATAGTACTATATTATATATATTATATATATTATATTATAATGTATATATATAGACTATAGGTAATATATATATATTATATATGTATATATATAATATATGTATATATATATATATATAGTATATATATATATATATATAATAAAATATATAATAATATATAAGGGTTGCATTCACATGCAACAACTTAAAATACAAACGGGCCCCGACAATAAAATAACATTAGATGTGATAAGATAAATTAGATGGATTCCGGGGCTGGCACACAGATTGTTACTTATAAGCACAGGGCATAATAGTGAATGCACCCACACACGTAACAAACAGAAGCAGTTATAGCTGTATAACATCCTATAATTAAGGGATTGTAATATTGGAAGGATTAGAACACACACCCGTACCCGGCAAACGACTTCCACGCGAGAAAAACCTTCTCCAACGTTCAATCAATGGACGCCAGACCCGACTCCATCGACGACTCAAGCAATCAGAAATCTCGACGGCAACTTCGATTCCATGGATGACGCACCACCAGGTAATTACACGTCTAACTCGAACGCTTATTATTCAATGTTGTCTTATTGAGGAAGTAACAGTGTGCGATGCAATGTGTGTATATTAATGTGTGTGGGCTAGAAGTAGTGCAAATGTGCACTGTGACAGACCTGTAGGTGGGGTACTGAATTCTGTGAACAGAAATCTACAAAAAAAAATAATTCGTATTGGGAGAATCAATGTTGGGGGTAGGGTTCGTTGAGTTTAGTGAATGCACCGAGTCAGAGGCTAGCATGCACACCGGATGCCACTGCTTCAAAACAATGTGCATTCAAGTTATGTTTGTTTAAGATATGTAATACAAATCTGCCAACCAAAAAAGAGTATGAGGAGATACGACTTCCGGGCGGGTTTCGTCCTAAAGTGACCTTGTGCACCCAGTCTAGCTAGCCATGACACCACTATGCCATAGATAAAAACATTGGAATCCACAATATTTACAAATTTAATCATGTAATATTACAAGTGCTGCTAGTCACGCCTAATTACACCTAATTTATGAATATTGCCAAAACTTCAACATTGTGAAACTTGCAATTTAAATATCATTAATATTATACAATGTAAAGTCACGATACTTAACACTCGTATTCTACCCCTAACCTTTTTTGAAATACAGTCAAATCAACATATGAAGCCGACCAACCGAGGTGCAAATGGTTGTAATTACCCAACGCGAACTAAAACAGGTGCTTACCTACCTGCAAGACAAATCACACGTACATTGGGCAAGAAGTTTGCATCACTAAAGACGACGGAGTAGATTGTCTATCAGAATACGGCATCAATACGGTTTTGATATCAGACACGGCAACGAACGGTTTCAATAGGGGAAGGGTAGTTCACATAAAATACATTTTATTCACTGAAGGATAAAAGCCAAAAAAAAACCGGGTACTTACCCGTCGCGCGACAAAAGGAAACAACCCCAAAGCCAAAAAAAGCGTCGCGTCAAACCGATTGTTGTTAATGCCCCAAAGATCGTGTTCCAGCGAAAAACGACAGATATAAAATCCATGCACTCGACCTATGTGCACAGGCACTGCCTATGCTCTGACATTGGAAAGCCATTTTTGAAAATAAATAGGCAACTGGATATTGGACACCAAAATTTTCGTAGCAAACTGTGCAAGGGCAAACATTGGTTCCACAAAATCATGGAGACTATACAAGAAATGGTCGGTAGTTTTTCAGATATAGGAGCAACATCCGCCGATTTCTGTAATTTTAGGAGGGACTTGTTGGCTATATTAGCTGGAGCAGATGCACAAATGGTAGTAGAAGACATGTAAAAAATAAAGAGATGGAACAGACTTCTACTTTGATTTCGATCTCAACGAAGACAGGGAACATATGCAGGCTATTTTGGGCAGACACAATATGCCGGAAGAATTTTGCATGTTTCGGAGAAGTGATGTCATTCGACGCAACGTACAACACAAACAGGTAAATACCACAACGACTGAAATAATTAAAAGCGTGTTCACAAGGGTGGGTGCACGAGAACTCGGGTCTGTGTGCATGGGGGTATAGTAGAATTATATACGCGACCTTATACATTGAAAATGAGTACTCACTAAACTAGTGCATGCATGGCTGGTACATAATGTATGCATGAAATATTAAGCAGGCGGGTATATTGAAACAATAGCCAGGTGAGTGATTGGAAACGATACGAAGTGAACATAATCGACTGTATATGTTATGTATGTACGCATTTGTTTTTCTGTGTGCATGGTAGTTCCAACGTGTTTAGAACTTACAACTTTCGTACGGTAGTTTTTTTTTGAATCCAAAGTTTTATCAGTATATTTGTGCGTGCAAGTAAATTACGAACCAACCATAACCCTGCAGATACAACTCGTATTTGTACCTTTCACAGGCGTCGACAACCATAAATGAAGCATCACATTTGGGGCAGGCCTCCATTGCAAGAGGATGTGGAGTCGTACGAATGGCTATTAAAAAACTTCAAAAATGCAATGGGGAATGCACCAACATGTGTTAAAAAACAGATCAAGACCCCGCATTAAAGGTCGCAGTACCTAACATTATCCTGCAACAAGGCATCGATTCTGTATTGGCCCATCATGGAAAATGGGGGACAAGGCAGGAGCGCACTGGCACAAAATATGGAGTTTAGAATGCACTGAACAACATAAGTATGGACGAAACTTTAAGTGCAACTGAGTTTGAACTGAAAGGGCATCAGTAATGAAGAGTAACAACCTTGTTGAACATAGGTGGTTCGAACAAATGTACAAGGCGCGTGCATTATGGATACCGACGTATTTCCAAGATATATTCATGGGAGGATCTACTCAGAGACAACATCCGGTCAGAATCAGAGAATAGTATTTTGGCAAATTCCACCCAACCACCACAACAGTTGGTGGAGTTCCTAATGCAATACAACCGCGCAATAGGAGAACAGAGGCATAAACAAAACCAGTTGAATGCAGAAGGCGAAGTTCCTTCCTTGAAACCAAGACCCCATTTGGCCATAGAACGGCAAGCTGCTGCAATTTACACCAAAAACATGTTCTACGACTTCCAGGAAGAAATATGGGAAGGAAGCTTCAGATGCAGAATCACTTGCAGACAAATGACGATGGGGGTCGGAAGTAACTGTACACACGACGGGTGAAAAAATGTTTGAGGTAACGCACAAAGAAACTACAAAAACAGAATGCAATTGTAACAAATTCAACAGAGTAGGAATTTATGCAAGCATGTGTTGGCCGTGTACAAAACGAAGGCGTGGAAGAAATACCAGGAAGCTATATTATTCCCCTTGGACAAAAAGAATGCATGTGCACAACCAATGTACAATGTCGTGTGGAAAGAATACAATAATACCTGGTGGGAATGAAAAAAAGAACAATGCCACCAACTTTGGAATGAATTCTACAAATGCATGGGTTTGGCTAATGGATGCCCAAACGAAATGGAACTAATGTTGTCACAATGCAAGAGCTTAGGGAAGTTACAAAAGTGCACGACAACATACCAACCCAACACCGCCCCACCATCAGTGATTGGATCAATACTAAACGCACTACACCTGCCGAGATCCAAATCAAGCCACCAGCGTAGCAAAGAACAAAGGTAGTGGAAAAGATTAAAGAGCAGCAAGAGAAACAATGAACAAAAGAAGAAAAGGTGAGACATGCGCTACATGTGACCGGCCGGGCCACGACAGCAGGAATTGTCCAGCAAGAAAAAACCAATCAAACGAGTAGCCAATCAAGGTTTAGAACGCTACGAAAAACTATCTCATCTTACATTTAGATTAAATACTTGTCAAACTTTTGCTTTCTATTAATACGCTAATACAGTAATATTCAACTACTTAATTTGTTCAGTTATGCACCCTAAGTGACGCCCAGTACGTAAACACCTATGTGACGCCAGTACGTAATAATCACTTCATACCATGCACACCGTTTACCCGAATTGTGAACACACAGATCTAATAATTCGCATATAAGTTAAAATACGGCGATTTATGCACCACAACGTCCTACAATAAAGTACCTAAACGGTCATCAATGCCTCTGTCCGACGTGATTATGCACACATGTTGGATTAAATCAACCTATAACGTGAATTGTTTACCCAGTTAATTACTTCCAGTCGTGCACACCCTATACCCTAATCGTGCATACACATATAATTCCTTGGAATAAAAGTCAACTGCTGCCTTACATCACCCATGCACACCCTACACCCTAAATTGCGCACACACATATATAACTTTTGAATAATAATCAACTACCCCTTCTCTCATAATGGATTTAATTTTTACGAACCTTTTGAAATTTGTTCAGTTTACGATCGTACAACATTTTACGCCACTATGCACTCACGAAATTAACAAGAAACGTCTACAATAAAATTACAAATACCCTGATTAAAAGTTTGCCATGGACAGTAAAATACCAACCAACATCATAAATTAATCACGATAATATCTACGCGTGAAAAGCACAAGCAGTACCAGCATGCACCTAACCATAATTAAAATTCCCACATAAGATGGTCAGAAAAAACAGTAATTAAAAATGGCCTACAATTTCCCAAAAACGAACCTAAATCTGAACACAAAAAACTACGAACTAAGAATCCATACCCCCGCACACTAAAATACCTACATATCCCGCAATATACTTCACGAACTGATACACCCGGGAGATATTCCGACACTTATGTAAATTGAATTCAGAGGTTGCAAGTTCCTTCATGTATCGTAACCTCAACTTCTTCAACTGGGCAGTGTTACCTTTGGTAAGACCACATCTCCATCTGGCATCTTCAGTAAAGACGGCAACGCTGAGAGCAGGGGGCTTGAAGAGAGTCCGGCCACAGGGTCGGAAAAGAGAAGAAGAAGAACGGGGTCGGACGAAAAAGAAAAGAAGGCTTCCACTCTTTGATTGAGTCGTATAGCCCCTCGAAAAGCTGCCGCCCAGGAGGGCGGCGACCTGAACGAAGCCGGGCGAGTGAGAGCCGACTTTGTTCACGGTGAGAGGTACCAGAACAATCCAGATCTGGCTCACACTGCCACCAGTGGCAGAGATTAATGAAGCTGGTTAGAAAGGCGGTGTGAATTGGCACTAACTGGCCCGGAACCAGATTATAGTGCCGGAAGAAAGTGAAAGAAACGGGTGAGGAGCGCACTCGAAAGCCAAATGCAACCGAGTGCAGGTGGATTCCCACAAACCTCACCGTCTGCGGGCGTTATGGATGGGCCCGATCCTCCGCCGCGCAA
>VALG01007038.1:0-11634 GCA_009835305.1 Ipomoea purpurea
TTCCTAAAATGTTCCCCTTGTATTCTTTTGACACTTATTGATAAGCAAGCACAGTTTTGTGTGTTTTTTTCAGTATTGATAATATCTACGTGACCGCCCTCTTGGCCTTTGAAATTTACTAAATTTCATTTCCCCGTCTTGATAAGCCAGCCTACTGAGTGACCCTAAGCCAACTGCTTTTTTCTTTTCTTTTCCTATTTTCAAGTGCTTGTAGTAATGCTACTCACCTCATAGTTTTTGCAGATGATTGCAGGGTTTTTGAGCTTTTATAATTCTATTGCATTGACTTCTTGAAATATATAGTCACCGATTTTGTTTTGTGCTAGTTTGTCAAGTTAGTTTCCTACTTGTGTAGTCAGTGGCTGAGCTATTTTAATTGGTCTGTTAATATGGTGTACAATAACTGAATAACTTATCAGATAGTGGTGCGGGAATTGAAAGTAAAGTACCATCAATGAATGATGGTCTTCTGCTTGATCATCTCTCTCTCTCTCCCTCTCTCTCTCTCTCGGTCTGCGTTCTCTCCGGAGTCCTCTCTCCGTCTCTCTCTCTCTCTCACAGGGGATTGGATGGTTGATTCAAAGTAGACACACTGGGTAGCTGCATCGAGGAAGAGAACTGGTATGCGGCGTGATTGGTTATACGCGATAGTAAGTACTGGGTGACCAGTGTTAGATGAGAGCTTCCAGGTAGGAGACTGTTTTGCGGTTGGATTATTTGATTAAATTTGGAAAGGCAGGAATATCTTCCTGAAGATTGTTAATGAATTGTCGCTATCCATCTACTATGCCTAGATTTTAACAGTTTTATGCTAATATATGAACCTTGTCCTAAGGTGTTTGGTAGTATTTTGCAATGATTCTAAAGAGACATCTTATCGTCTGCTAAATTTCATGTTGTTTAAAAGTAATATACGGGGAGAAGTATGAGAAAAAAACTGTTCATTTCATGCTGGTCTTTTGAAATTGGGATGACGACCTTTATGATTGCATTGCTTTCAGCCTTTGGGTAATGATGAATAAAGAGACGAGGAAATTAGCAAAAATGGATGATGAGGTTCGAGCTGAAATCGGAAGCTATTTTGTGGATGCGCCTCCAGTTATTGATGAAGACGGTAAGAGGCTTCCAAAGCTCGATGATGAGAGAGCAGACTATGTTCGCACTGGTTAACTGTAAGTCTGTTGATGTCTTTCTTGAATGTGTTCGCCTCATATGTTGTCTCATCTAATGATGATGTTATGCGTTTCACATTGCAGCCAAAGTGGAGTGATTTAGATGTGAACCAGCACGTTAATAATGTGAAATATATTGCCTGGATTCTTGAGGTACATCTCCGATTAATTTTTTCTTTTCTTAATATGAAACCAAGCTATTATATATATGATTTGTGGTTTATGTCTTCTCACTTGATGCTCAAATGTTTACGGGGGATGTACACACATTATAACCATTTCAGTCTTGCAGAAATGACGAACAAACTATACTAAACTGATGGTTCTTTGGCATTCTTGAAGATGCTTCAGACTTTACACATCTTTTATATATTTGAGAGTTCTTGTTTTCTACCTAAACTCAAGTCGATGATTAGGGAACAAGTGAATTCTGGGAGTGACTGTACTAGAATGAGCAGAGGATACTGAGAAAACGAATACTTTGATTCTGTTACAAGATTTTTCCGTTTTCTCGATGTCTTTGCCGACTTCTAAAGGTGTTGTTTACTGCAGAGTGCTCCTTTGCCAATCTTGGAGAGTCACGAGCTAGCTTCCATGACGTTGGAGTACAGGCGGGAATGCAGGAAGGACAGCACGGTGCAATCCCTCACGTCTATTTTGGGCAACAACATCGGCAATCTGGCCGATACCGGGTCCATCGAGTGCCAACATTTGCTTCGCCTCGAGGGCGTACTGAAATCGTGAAGGGAAGAACCGAGTGGAGGCCAAAATCAGCCAGCGGGTTTGGGAGTGTGGCCATGTTTCCCACAGAAAGTGGCTAAGCTCGACGTTCTTCACAGCCGGATTCCATGCAACAAGACGACACAAGTCCCCTGTACATAGAATCAATCTACTTGTGTTCCTTAATGTTCTCCGGCCTTATCTTCGTATTTTTGCTTGTATTTTTGTTGTTGTGTTTTTTTGTCATTTGGATACATAGAGAGCAGTTGTATGTAGAGCTTGCCGTTTGTTCTTTCCTCTTCATGGATTACCTTATCTGGAATTGTTTTGTGACTATAATTCATTTATTTATTCATTACTCCATATTTATAATGTCTACTATATAGTTTAATAGGGAGTAATTACAATGTCAGGTTTTGGATAATCCCTGCATTAATTATCTATCTTATTTTTGCACAATGCACTATGTTGAACATGTGAAAAATGGAATATTTAACTATATATCCATAGTGTAATCAATTAAGCATCCAAGGACATACTACTAGTAGTTATTTAGGAGTGATTTTTATATGAACTCTCAAGCCAGAGTTATTTAGGAGTGATTTTTATATGAACTCTCAAGCCAGAGTTAATAGTTGATGTGGGGAAGGGTTATTTAAAAAATATTTGTCCGGCAAAGTATGGCATAATAAGCATTGTAGTAACTTGTGGCACACATTATTAAAAAAATAAAATTCAAAGCCTAAGTATGGCTAGTTTGAAATTTGATATATTTGTTATGGAGCTTGTAATTAATGGTGGTTGATATGATATAGTTTTGTGGATTGTTTTATGTGTTGTATCCATTGATTTTGTCTGGTAGCAAGAAGAAAGAAAGAAGATGGAGAGAAAGAAATGAAGGGCTAAGGCATGTTCCATAATCCCCAAAAAATAAAAACTATAAATAAGATGGGGAATAATGTGGTGTCAGCCCATGAGACCTCCACATGATTAGGGGAACAATCACCAAGTCTCTTAATTGTCACAATAATGCAACATCCCATTTTGTTCTCCCACATGCCCATTTCCCCCTTTTGCTACATCTCTCACATGCTTGTGCAACTTCCACTATACATACATATATATATATGTGTATCAATAATTCTACCATGTCAAAAAGTGACCATGTCTATTATTGTGAACGAAAAAAAGGAGGTGATATTTTTTGCAACTATCATTATATTTACGCAAATGTTACTTTCTCTTTTTATTTATTATAACAAGCAAGGAACAATATCATTCTATTTTCTGAATGCCTCATGTCCTCTTCTAGTAGTTGATTTGGTACAATACGATTAAATGTCATGATATTATTTACAGTAACCAAACAACAAACAACCAAGCGAGTTGCTCGGGAACTAACTAATCTTCTTGGTGTGCCTTCTACTGTTAGAATGAATTCTCTCATTGGTTTGGGTAATCTAGTTGAACTTGGACGGACCTCTCTTAGCAGATCAGACTAGCTTTGCCTAGGCCGAGCACCATCACTTCAGGCTGCTAGCCTGCTAATTGTCACTAAAATATTATGTCATTATATTGGTAAGTATGGTGTCTTTTTGACATCACGAAAATTTTCATACATATATACACACAAACAAATATATATATATTATATATATATATATATATTATATATATATATATATATATATTCAACAATCCCCTTGATACATATATGTTAATTTTACATATGCATATGGATATGCTATTTGTGTGGAGTTAAGGTGAGATTGTAGTAAAATTATTTAGTGGCATGCATGATTGCTCCAAAGGTAGAACATGCATGCATGCAACCCAATAGTTATTGGTTTGTTAAGGAATAAGGACACATATTATGAGAATAAATTGGCTTTTTAGTAAAAGATAAAAAGCGTTTTGTCTCCTAAAATGGTGAAACCACTCACTAATACACATTCATTCTACTCTGCACGCTTTTATGATTGCTAATCATACTGCATATATGTTTAATTTAATAACAAATTAATTCAATCCAATAATGCTTTACAATATTGATCATTTAGATATATATATACACATTATTTTTATAATATTTCAAATTATAATACACACAAGTATAAAATGAAACGAACAGGTAGCTAGATTACTGCAAAGAATGAGGACAAATCACCCATACATTATAAGGCAAAGATCAATGTGATTTGGAGAAGTTCAAATAAACAAAATCTATGTGAACATGTTGAATCCTGCACCTCTACTCATGATTCATTAATTTTTTTTAGCATTAATCAAATTGCTATATGAGTCTTTGTTGAGCATATCCAAGGGTGTTTGAAAAGCTTATCAATATATCAAAGCCTAGCTTGTTTGATCAACTTTAGCTTATTTGACTTTTCAAACATCCAATTAGGGGTGTTTGGTAACAGCTTTTTGGCTTAAGTTATTCATGTCAATAAGTTGAAAATAAAAAATAATTTAATGATACTAATAAGCTGAAAATAAAAAAAAAAGTTACTTTGAGTAGCTTATTGATATCAACTTATTGCATTTTTATTTTAAAAATCTAATTTACCCTTAGCAGTTGTTGGTTATTGTAGTGTTTATATTTATTCAAATTTACATTTTTAATAACAACGGAACAACCTATAGAATCATAATCAGGTGAGAATCAACCTTAACCTGCGAACATGCAAACTTCTGAAGGATTCCACCGCAACTACTACATGATTGCACCGCTACAGCTTCCAGACATGCCTGGAGGACCTTATAGTGCAATCCTTCAAAAGTCCGCACATTAAGTTATGTTCACACACACACACACATATAGTAGTGTTCCAATGATAACACTTGCTTAGGTGAGAACGTGAGAACAAATCGTGTGCATTCATCTAATATTTTTTAATGGTTTAGATTAGATTGAGTGTATGCGAACGCGAATTAAATGTGTGCAAACACACTTAATCGCGTTTGCACACATTTATTAAGACTATTATGATAAAATCATTGTGATTTAATTTTATTGTGTCTATTGAGATGATGTTCGAGATGTTTGTGTTATATATTAAGTAGGGAGATAGTTCTATTTATAAAGGAAACTCTTGCTATTTTTTTTTTTTTTTTGAATTTCGTTTGTTTTAAAATCATAATTATGTATTTTTGTGTTGCTAGAAACTTTTATTTAACTATTGTGATAAAAACATTGTGATTATGTTATATTCTGCTTATTGAGTTATGTTTGAAATATTTAATTTGTATTATATGTTATAGTTTTATTTGTTTTATTTTGTTTATATTTTTAACTAATTTTTAGGAAGCCCATCATATTTTGAATTGTTCAAGCATACATATACCAAAAAATATGATGGGCAAACATTTATAGTTGAAAAAGACAAACAAATCCATGTAAGTTTATTTATCTTGATTTTCCTTGTATATATATATATATATGTGTGTGTGTGTGTGTGTGTGTGTGTGTGTGTGTGTGTGTGTGTGCGCGTGCGTGTGTGTGAATTTTGATAAAAAATTGTACTAAAATTTTAAAGTTTTTGTAGGAACAAGTTTGCATTGCAACCGGAGGTATTAACACAAAATGGAGAGGAAGTGGATGAGAGTCAATTGTACTACGATGCAGTTGGCGAGCATGATAAGAAAAGAAGAGTATGAATTTGGCTCATTGGTACCTTCGTTTGCAGTTCAATAAATGCTAACACATCCTACAATATAACATCAACCTCGCAACCATCAGACAATAATGCTTATTCTGCAAAGATGCAAAATGAGATTGAGAATTTGAAGGCTTCTATGGTTCTTATGCAGCAAAGGTTAAATGTTCTTGAGAGTGAGAGAGCTGATACTTCCTCATCACCTCATCACAACCGTTTAACTTGATATGGTTTTTCTTTCATTAATTCTTATATTGTTGTTTAGACATGAATTTGTTATTAAGTACAACATTTAATTATTTTGAACTACAAAGTAGTAGCACTTTTATATTATACATTATATTATATTTTAGTTTGCATTTAACATTTTAAATACAATTATTAAAATTTTTTAAAAATACTAATAATACGAAGATATTAATAAAATAGTAATTTAGAAAAATTACGACGAAATATAATGTTAACGATGAAATATTCATTTTAATTATGGCGACGAAATTAGTGACGAAAAGATTTTTGTCACTCAACGCGACGGAATTATGACAGTGATTAGTTCTTTATTTTTTTTACGAAAAATTTTTGGGACGAAAAACACATTTTGCGATGGAATTACTACAGAAATTTGTTCTGTTGCTTTCTTACGACGAATTTTTGCGAAGGAAGACAAAATTTACAACGGAAAAGTTAGCGACTGAATCTCGACAACAATTTGTTTCGTTGTTTTTTACGACGAAATTTTATGACGGAATACAAAATTTGCAACAGAAAGGTTAGCGATGGAATAACGACAATAATTATTTCCGTCGTTATATTCACGACAGAAATATGCAACGGAATATGTGTTTTGCGACGAAATATTTTTCACGTGATAGCGATAGAAAGAATCATTTCCGTTGCCAAAATTGCGACGGACTCGCAATGGAATGAATTTCGTCGCCTACTTCGCGACAGACAATTCCATCACCATTTTCCGTTGCCACCGCTCGCGACGGATTATTTCCGTCACAAAATGAAATACGACAAGTCTTGACACTAAGGAATGGATTTCGTCCCGAAAATGTAAAATTCCGTCGCAAAATGCGATTTGCGACGGAATTTCGTGTTTTCGCGACGGAATTTTTCCGTTGCGAATCACAATTTTTCCTTGTAGTGAATATAAGCAGTTATTATAAGTATAAGCATTTGTATTAGTAAGAGTATAAGTGTATTACCAATGAGCTCCTTGTCATTCACTTCCTTGGGATCTTTCAAAGACACAAAACTTGTTAGACGAAACATAAGAAGGGGAAAGCCTATAAAATTTATCTGTTTGACTTCGGTTTTATAATTGAACTTCAGCATATATTTGTGCGTGTGCCTTATACAGGTAATAATTTGTAACAGCATAGAAATTTTTTTTATCTCATACAGCTACCTTCTTTTATAACTTCTTTGTATTTGACATCTTTGTTCCTGAATATTGACATGTATATAATCTCCCTGCAAAAAAAAAAACAAATCAATACAGTATATAATAAGTACCAGGAGTCTTTGCCTATCTACTTAAATATATTTTTCTTGGCATCTGTTTTGCAGAATGAAGTAATGAGGATGTAAACATGCTTCTGTTTTACAATGCAGTAAAAAAAAAAAACTATAGAACACTACCTAATCATCATGGAGCAAACACTCCATACTCTTGATGGTACTCCCCTCCGCTCTTTTCAAGCCATCATAGATCCTTACCACACGTACTCTAATGCCTCTGAGCTTGTGGACAAGATGGATATCTTTTTTGACAGCAATGAACAGAGAAGACATTTTACTACTGTTTTGTGAAGAATTGCAGAATGCTGAGTGGATCCCAGACTAGGTTTATTAAGCACGGAAAATCACTCTCTGAAGGGTAGCCTTTTATAGGACAAAATATCAGCTAGTTTTAAAAATTACCTTATATCGAATTGGTTTTTATGATGAAGAGCACGTCACTTAGAAACACCTAAAATCAGGACTTAAATTAAATATTGGGTGTGTCATTTAAATTTAAATTCTTTAAATAGTTTTTTAATGTAGGTATAATATCAGCAAACCAGTATATGCCATTCGTGACTTAGGTTCTGATGTTCAATTATCAAAACATCACTGGGGGCGAGTTACATATTAATAACGTCTATGTAGATTCTAGATTTCTTATAAGCCTTTTATTTTCACTTTTTTTATTGAAGTAATTTCTTATGATTTGCTGTTACATTAATAGCTATATGTAATATTTAACGCTATCTATAATCATATATACGTATACGCAG
The DNA here is from genome assembly GCA_009835305.1 of Ipomoea purpurea. Taxonomy (NCBI): domain Eukaryota; kingdom Viridiplantae; phylum Streptophyta; class Magnoliopsida; order Solanales; family Convolvulaceae; genus Ipomoea; species Ipomoea purpurea. The sequence continues at coordinate 7,837 of VALG01007038.1, forward strand.
CTAGTCATAACTACTATATAATATAGAAGCTACTAAGCATAGTTACTAATTACTCATAATATATATATATTTTAATCATGTAATTTAATAACATCATAGTAAATATATCTGTTATGAGTCAATATTATTTAACTTCACTTTAATAAGTAGTACATAAGATTTTTTTCAAATTATAAAATGTAACTATTTATGTTATATTGAGTATTTAATTGATCAGCTCTAAGGGTCATCCGCAACAAAAAAAATAATTTCGGTAGTGTTCTGTCCACCGTTTAAAACTTACTAAATTTTTCAAATTTAAACACCTATCGTTCCCTCCGAGCTATCGAATTTCTGCGTTGCCAATTAAGTCCTCATTCCGCTAACATATGTCGTACTGCGCTGTGGAAAAAGGTTAGGGCAAAACAGTCTTTTTTATATCTAAGTATATCTCAACCAAAACACAACGTGTCAAAAATGCGGCGGGTCTTCCCGTGCGGTCGGTTCCATTTTCCTCCAACAATTAAGTCATAATCTCTGATCAAACTCATACCATAAAGGATATTGTAACCAGTTAACAGAGAAAATGGATATCCAATATATAGGAGAGTAGATCGATACCCATTAAGACACAAACTAATCCATATAGCATTTGTGAGACTGATAATGCACGGAGAAATTAGGATATCATCAGCTTCTGAAAAAAACCAACAATTGAGAGATTGTTTTGTGACTGGGCTATTGTGAAAATAAAAATTATAATACAGCTTCTAATAATATATCTACATACACGAGTGTTTCCTATTCGGCGATTGATCAGAGTTTCTCGAACATCCAGACACCACGGTGTCGATTAAAATTTAGGACTAACGTGACAAAACCACACCAAACATCCGAAGGAATCTTGTTTAGAGTTGAATATTTATACAACGTCTTATATAAATGTGCTCATATATTAGTATGATATAAATTGATTTCTCATACTCCTATATATATTGGATATTTTACATATATATAAACAATTATACTCAGTTTAATTTTTATACATTTTATATTACACATTAAATTCAAGATGTTATGGCTGTAACTTTTAATCTGAGCCTAAAACGTTCACAATTAAGATAGTAGATGATATTTGATCTTATTGCTAATTATTTTATGTCAAACAAAAAAACACCGCTCAACACGCTATTTTGTGCTAACAGCTTAATAGTGAGACTCTGTTACAATGTAATCCACATCCGCCACTGTTATAGCTGACTACTCTGATTTCTCTCAGCTATCCTTATCATTGGGGTCAAACATGTATTGTATATATATATATATAACTAGTATATAATATATTTCATGATATTTATATATATATGTATATTATAATATTATATATATAATATTTTTAAATTAATTATGTATATATATATATATATATATATATATTGTATGTATGCTATGTATGTAGTGGTACTGTATGTATGTATGTATGTATGTTGAACTCGCCTAACTCCTATATATATATGTATGTATGTATGTATGTAATCGTAGTGGTCTAACTTTGAAAAGGTAAAAAAACCATTCAATTTCTCAAGAAGTTATATGTTTTGGTAAGGTAAATAGTTTGTATAATTCCCTTTGTACAAAAACAAATAACAGTAAAAGGAAAATAATATTGATTTGTAACTTTAAAAGACAGCATTAATAGCCAAATATGGATACATTTGTTTCAGCAAACGACATCGTATTACGTGGTGCGGTAAAATGAAATAGACAAGTAACGTAATAGACAAACGTATCGTTTTAAAATTGGGCGGAAGAATTTTTTGGAAGAAGTTCTTGCTTTTATTATAGAGTTAGAATTAGATTAGATTAGATAAAAAGATAAAATATTTCCTTGTTCTTATAGATACGTAACGCTGCTTAGTCAAGATTACGTAAATTTTCTTCTTAGTTTTTAATAATACTGTTTCAACCCTGTATACGCACGGAAAATTATAATCACGTTCTTTCCTTAATCTTTTGATCTTGTTTTTCTCAACATAATTGAAGAAACCAAAATTAGGTTTTCAATTGGAATTTAAGGTAGGATTTAGGAATGTAGTCTCATAAATCAAAGAAAATGAAAAAACCATATGCAACTTTCCTTCCTTCTACTTGGCATAAATAGCCTTTCCATTTTGGTGGGACAAAGGCCACCCACCCACTGAAGCCCCCAAAGAAGAAAGAGGAAATTGAAGAAGAAAAAGAGAACAAGAAGAAGAAAATGCACCATTCCAGTGAATGGAGACATCAGGTGCTCGAAAATGGTCATGTCTTTGCTTCATTAGAAAAGTAATTTTGTCGGGAAATCAAAATTAAAGCAGGGCGGTAATCGTAATTTCCTCACCTTTTAGTCCCCTTTTACTTACCCTTACTCTTTTATTACCCCCTAACCTTTATTAGGTGGATGTATCTTAGGTATACAGTGGCTGTTTTTCATAACTGCCAAATTATTGAACGAATTTTTATTTTTTTTAAACTGAAGAAAATAATTCGCATTAAATCAAATATTCGATACCAAATTCAAAATAGAAGAACTTCGAATAATAGGACCAGATTGAGAATGAGTCACCCCTAATTTAAGTTGAATAAAAATAAATTGAAATATCTTGTATTGGCAGCTAATAGACTATGGCTTCTCTCAAAATGCGGAAAAAGGTCATTAAGTTTGAATACCAATGCAGGATAATTATTTTTTGAGCTTTGAATATCAATTATATTGATTTAATATTTAATTTTTTCCAAATAACCTGGTGGTTAGATTTATAAGGTGAACTTTTCTGTAAATTGGAGGTCATGGGTTTGACCCCAAATGAAGGCGGTAGAAAAGTAGCTATTAACATATATTACCATTGTAACAGAGTCAATAGTACACAAAAAAATATTGAATTTTTTTGTTTGAATTTAAACATAAGTAATTTAGACCAACTTTATTTATTGTGAACGTTTAAGTTTATCTGTGTGTTCGTCTCATTAATAAAACTAGTAATCACTTTTTAAGTTAATATGTATGGAATAATTAAATATTTTTAAGGACTATATAGCAAAGAGTTATGTCATCCTAAGGTCCTCCGAGTTTGGTGGTTTGGGTCACGTTTAGTCCCTAAATTTTTAAATCCGACCACCCGTGGTCTCCGGAGTTTTCAAATTTCGCCTGCCAATAATGTCCTTCTGTTCAACATGATGGTCATCTACGCTGTGAAAAAGTAAAGGCAAATAGTATTTTTATTTCAAAGCCCAAGTCAAAAACTCAATTTTTTCCAACAATTAGCCCTAAATCTCCGAATCGTTCACAATGCTAAAGGGATTTAGTCAAATGTCAATTGGATCATCACTCTATTTTGGAACTTTGATAACTGTGTTACAATATCTTATGTATGAGTTTGATCAGAGATTATGACGTAATTGTTGAGGAAAATGAGTTGTTTTGGTTGGACTTGATATAAAAAGACTGTTTTGCCCTTACTTTTCACAGCGCAGACGACATATGTTACGGAAGGGACTATGGCAGGTCAAAATTCGAAACTCGGAGGACGACTGTGGTTAATTTGAAAATTTAGGATTAACGTGACAAAACTACCAAATTCGGATGAACCTTAGATGACATAAACTCATATAACAAAATATTACATTTTAATTGGAAAAATATTATACGTTTAAAGTGAAATAATCTCATACAATATTTACTTATTTTGAATTATGATGAAATATGTTATTAGATTGTAGTTCTTTTAATGAAAATGATTATCTTCCCGTGTTTTTCGCTCCTAGCATTCCATCATTATT
>VALG01007040.1:6526-21659 GCA_009835305.1 Ipomoea purpurea
ACATTGGTGGATTATGCCATTCTTATATACCTTTGTATTATTTTTTTATATATCTATATCTATCATATGTATGTCTATCTATATATATTCCTATATTATATGACTTTCAGTTTCCACACATTTATCATACAACAACAAATTCATATAGTGTATATATACATGATCTTTTATGTTGTGCTATTAGGTAGGAGTGAAAATTTCCCTTGTGATGTGTGTGATATATTGTGATAATATGCTATGTATATGTTGAATCAAAAACATTTTCAAATCTATTTTTCCTCATCTCGTATTCCCTTCAATATTTTCTTTTTATATCTTAATGTTTGAGTTATTATTAATTGATAGCTTGTTGTGTTGGTTTTGTGTTATATGATATGTGATTTTATTGTTTATTATAAGGAATGCCATTATTTTTTATTATCCAAAATATTGGAAAATTAATTTTTTATTTTTTCTATTTGACCTTATTATAATAAATGTTTTCCTTTGATTTATTGTGTGATGCCTAAAATGATGGGAAACTCGAAAAGTCTTTAATTGATTCGCATTAGTAGGTTTGTAGATATAATGTGTTGTACATGGTTATGTAGTCTATTATATCATGTTAGTAAGTATGTATGTTATATTGCGAAGTTCCTCTTCACATGTGTCTTATGATGAGTCATGTGTAACAATTAACGCTATTGATTACAACGAAATTATAAATTTTTGCAATGTTACTTGCTAATGACCTTACGTTGGGTTTCATCCAAGGTTTTACATCTCTCTTTAATATAAATAGTTTATTATCAAATTGGAGACCTATCTCTCATGGTATATTCAACGCGTAATTAGAGAGCATAGTAAATGATCTCCCTTCAGAGAACGGAGAAGAGCATTGTATTCAGCTCTATAATAATCTTTAGATGTGAATTAGTTGACGCGCTGGCATAAAACCATATTCTATATACAACATAAATATATAACATGTGTATGTTGTCTTTTGTGTAAATTTGTGTCTGGGATATTAATTATGTACCTTACGAGTATGAATTTTGTACCTTGTCCTTTCGATTCAAGGTCCATAATGCTAAATCGACCCTGGTCCATGATAAAATGCTCTCGAGAGACTTGTGTTAGATCGAGTGTTGAGTGTGAATTGTATCGACATTAGGCCATATACATTGTGCCTAATTCTTTTATGTTGTGAAACCAGGGTGGACACTGAAATGTCATAATTACTGATAATATATGTTCATAATTATAAAACTATATATTCATTATAGTATAGAAATATAGGATTCTTTCTCTCTTCTTCTTCTCTCTCTCTCCTCTCTTCCTCTTCTCTCTTCTTCTTCTTCTTCTCTTTCTTCTTCTTCTTCTTCTTCTTCTCTTCTCTTCTCTCTCTCTCTTCTTCTCTCTTTCTCTTTCCTCTCTTCTCCTCTCTACTACTCAAAATGGACAAATAATGCACAAGAAAATTACAACTTGAGCAGTCATCAAATACATAATAAATAATATAAATACATAATAAATAATAATAATAATAATAATAATAATAATAATAAAGAATGGAACAATGGTTGGGGCATTTAAATTCCTGGATAAGCCAATGAAGTAATGGGTATTAGGGAGATCTTAAGGAAGCAATTTTGCAAGTTGTAGTAAAAAAGAAGAAATGTTCTCAATGAGAAAATGGAGAAAAAAATAGCGAAATAAGATTAGAAGTGTGAGATGGGTACACCGTCGTGGTGATGAAGCTTCCACACCTAACCAAGGTTCATGCCAATATATCATATTCCTAAGAGGAGTTATAGCAACACAATGTAATCATATCCTAACATAGCGATTGCATGCTCATCGTTCGATACCTAATGACAATAATAAATCAATTACGAGAAAAATGCAGCTGAAACAACTCAGCTCACAAACCATTTCCTTAATGTCCATACACTCAAATTAATGTGAAAATGTTATTTAGTTTATTTTAGTGTTTATGTTAAGTATACTATAATTTCATTAAAACACAATTACATTATCATTCGATATAAACGACATTTTAGATTACACAATATAACCGAATATATGTGAAATGTATTCGAGTTTCATTTATATTACACTGTATTTCATTTCAACACAGACATACAGTATCATTTTAATATAACTAGAGTTTCGCTAAGCAATATACACTCAAATACGTGAAATTGTTATTCCGTTTCATTTTGTATACAATGCAGTTTCATTTCAACACAACTAAATTTTCATTTCAATTCAATTGCAGTTTCATTTGATAATATAAAAATAATGCGTGAGGCAATGTCAGTTTAGATACACTGTAGTTTCAGTTGGTAATTAACGCACAAAAAATGCGCTCTCCATTAAGTTGTAACGGCTGCCGTTTCTTTACTTAAAGAAACGTGCCTATTAGGACCACGATCCACAATGCATTGTGTACCGCGGTCCACAATATAATTGCTGACCATCCATCAGTTGTTATACCATGGACCACGGTCCACCGGCATATTATTGTGTGGACCATGGTACACGATAATTGTGTGGACCATGAATACAAAGTACATTTTTAACAAACTAAAAGTAATTATTTTTGTACTGAATGTACATTATTAATAGTATCTAAAAATAATGTACTTTCAGTACTCAAATAATGTACTTTATGTACATATATAATGTAGCTTTTATTATATTAAAAACGTACTTTTTATTTATGGTCAACACAGTTGATGGACTATGGTCCATGTAATAATAGATGTTTGTGATCCACCTTACAAGGTGGACCCTGGTCCTAAATTCTATATTTTAAAGTATTGGAATTGTGAAATTTTAAAATATAAATTGTGTTTTAATTTTGAAAATTTGTGAATACAATACATTGGCATTAGAAATTGTGAATTTTTAAAAGTTAATTGTGAATATTAAATAGTATGTGATGGTAAATATGTTACCGGATAATATTATTATGTAACGGAGATAATGTAAGTTGTGTTGCAATAGGTTTGAGTACAGAATAGTGAGCGTGTCCCCTGCTAGCTGAGGGGAGTTCTACTTATACTAGGTCTTAACGGTAACAACATGGTGGGACATAAATGGGGAGCTGAGGCCTTTAATTCTCTCCCTTAAATGATGCCAATAAGTGGCAGTAAAGTCACCACCCGTTGGTATTTTGGCCATTGGAGTTTTGACCGTTGGGTTTCCACGGGGCGACGGGTCAGGTGCCTGATGACAACTCGGGTCGGGTGCTAGCACCATTACTCTGTCACCAACCCCCTTACTCTCGAGTATGCAAATGTGTTTGATCTGGCTTGGGAGTAAAACTGAATCATTCTGACACTCTATAGAATTCTAGACAATCTAGAATATATGATTTTTCTTCCAAATCATATATGATTTTTTTTTATATATATTTTTTATGCTGGCCGAGACGGGCTTCGACCTAGGCTGGCAGGTCGAGGTGCGCGCCTCGACCGGTCGTGGCCGAGGCATCGCCTTGGCGGATCGTGGCTGAGGCGTCACCTCGATCGATCATAGCCGAGGCGCGCGCCTCGACAGATCGTGGCCGAGGCGTCGCCTCGACCGATCGTGGCCGAGACGGGCTCCGACCTTTTTTTTTTTTTTTTAACCTGTATGATTGCTCGTAGCTTACTTCGACAGGCCTTAGGCTCGATCAAAGGTCGGCTCTTCCGTACAGTAGTGAGCGAGGTTAGACCTCGTACTATTCCTTAGGGTACAGTGTTTTTGTAACAAAACTTTGAGTTTGACCAAGAAACGTCTTTCTATCGGGTAGCTAGCTGGACAGGATCCAGTGCCAGCCCTTAGGGAGTGGAATGCAGTAACTAATATTACAATTATTATTTTTTTGAAATTGGAGCACCGCCCCTCTACCATGGTCCTCGACCCCCTACCAAGGTCGAAGACCATGGTAGAGGCCGAGGCGCGTGGCCTCTCTTATTTGTTTCGGACATGCCTCCCACTTTACTAGCACAAGGGCTCCATGTAATTTTTTCCTCTTATTCAACACAATTGATCAGGGCGGACCATGAACAATAATTACATCAATAATTATATTGTTGATCTTGTCGTGCTTTAGCGAATAACATGTTTTTTGCGCTGCACGGGTTCTACCTCTAGCTCCTTGTCTCCTTCTTCCATGATCTTATCGTACCCCCTCTTTGTGTCTAGGGAGGATGGCTCAGGGCCCTCTCCTTCTTGCCACATGTTTTTGTTCACGGGTTGTCCTTGTTGTCGATGCTGTTGTTGTTGCCCTGGATGCTTTCACAACTGAGTGAAGTATCCCCTTTGAATGAGCTCCTCCATTTGTCTCTTCAAAACGTCAATCAGTATCGTCCGGCCTCATTGAAACTGCATACTTTGTTTGGTCTGCTTTGGATACTTGCATACATCCGGCGGGAATTCTACTTATTCCCGCTCTCAGTCATTGCTTTGATGGCACAGAATGGGTAAGCGGGGTTAAATTATGAGGGGGCCAGGGAATGGTCGCTCATGGTCTCTCCCTTTCCCTGTGAACGATGTGTTTTGGGCGTGTGCCTGGCTAGGCGGACAGCTTTCCCATACTTCCAACCTTTTCTACCATCTTCTTCGTCCTTCTTCTTACCTGTCAATCCTCTATTCGCATAGCGACTGGCCATCCTCATCAGATCTTCGTAAGGCGGGGGTGGGGGCGTTCAGCTGCTGTGGAAATACCCCGATTCTTAAGGCATGGAAATATCGAGATCGCCGCCTTGGGTCGAAGTCGTAGACACTATTGTCTTCCTTTTCCATTTGATTTCGGAAGTCTTTGAGTTTCGCTCTTATCTTGCTTTAGTACGCAGAGGTGAAAGAATGGTTTCTTAGGTTGTATCCTACTGGAGAAGTATGTCAGAAAAGCTCTTGGACAATCTCTACAATTTTGGATCGACCATCCGGGATGGTGTTGAACGAGTCTTGGGCCACTCCATCCAAGGTGGACAAGAATGCTCGGCACATGACGGATCCCCCACCCCGATCATTACCATAGCAGCCTTATATCTTGTCATGTGGACACGCGGGTCAGTGGTCCCGTGTACGCTTTGATGGCGGCAACCTAAAGTCCATCGGCAAAGGTACGTCCATTCTATACTTGGGGAGAATGATGCTGTCATCCGTACCTCGGTTCTGGCGACTACTCCCATGCCTCCACCCTCCTTGCTAACTCTTCGATTTCTTCTTTGCAGCCTCTCGCGTTAGGCAACGTCAGGGTGCCGCGGGGGCGAGTGTCGCTCATCTCAAGATGTCGGCGTGAGTCAGGTCATTCTTGACTCCGCTCGTGCAATAGTGTCGGTGTGGAGCAGCTCATCAAGTTCGCTCGTCCAGTTTCGGCGTTGGGCGTTCATTGACGAAGGTCATGCAAGTGTTGCGTGGAGCGATTCATGACTCGTCTATCATAGTGTCGGCGTGGCTGTCTCATACGATGCTCTAATCAGTGTCGACGCAAAGTCCAGAACTTCACACTGTCGACGTATCGGGAGCTACAGAATTTCGCATCCTCTCTGTGTCTTCATTACAAGTTTCTCTAGTTAAAGCGTTTTCGGCGAGGGCCTCTGTAGTTAGGGAACCCTCAGCCGGATCTTTAACCTTTGCTCGCGCGTGACGCCTCTTGGTGCCAACGGTTGTTCGCAACGTAGTCTGATATCGCGAGTATGGTGCGTTCTGATAGTAGGATAACGTTGAAATCATTTTATTCGTTCTCGAGTCCACAATAATGTTGTGTGACTGTTAACGAGCATGTGCATCACACTTAAGGTGATCACATATAGTTGAACTTGATATATACAGACATTGTTAGAGAAGGAGCGAATTCCTTTCTTCCATGTTACTAGTTAGAACTTATTTCTATCTAACTTAAATGTATTTTCCTTATTTAGATATTAATGACTTAAGTTTAATATTTTCTTCATATATACGATTATATTTATGGATTTAATTGTATTTCAAATATTACCCATAATATATGAATTTTTTATATAAAACACAGAAATGAAATACATGATATGCATATTGATAATGAGGGTAGACGCATTCTCTCACATTAAGCTTTACTTCGTTGCGACAAATGAAATTGATGAACTCTCTCTACTCACAACACGGAAGAAGAGTCATAGGGGATTCTGGTATATTATTTTTTGTCGAAAAAATCAGATACTAAGTTTTCATCTGATAGGATAAAAGTAGATCTCAATTTTTTTTTATCTTATCATTAGATCTGCCTATATTGGTTTTGGCATTGAGATCTTCCAAACTGAGAAATTTAAATCATCGTATAAGTATATTCATTTTGAGTCCTATATTTTCTTTAGGTACGAGATTTTTTCCGTTAAGGCTACTTCCACTACTCATATTTCAATAGAAGGATACGGGGGTCAAGTGGTAACTTAAAGACAAAATTTACTTTCCTAGTCACCATCGTCGGTAATGTATCCTCTCTAATAAGAGGCCTTCAAGAGTGTTTCTCGCGAGATGACCATGCATGGTGTCTAAGATACTGATCGCTACAAGATTAAGAAATCATAGTTCTTCCCTCAGAAATGATGGGTACAAGGACCTCCCGCAATTAAGATTGTGTAACATGACTGGTGTCGCGCGCACTGGAGGCGAGTTAATGGATATCTATCGGTTGGCGCTGTGAGTTATTGAGGGGTCCTCTATAGCGCAATGAAGCCACGCCGAACGAAACAGAGAAGTAGAGAGATCACCCAATATTACATCATCGAGCTGTAAACCACTGCACGATTAAGGAAGAGATGGCCGTCAGAAAACTGCCTTCACCTGCAGACGGTATCGTCGGCCCATATTGGTCTGGTGAGCTCGGTCCTGCAGACGGCGCGAGCCACGTTGTGTAGAGGGTGAGTGCACTCGTGATCGGGCGTCGACACTCGATTAGCGACGTCGACTGAGGATGTAGGCATCGGCCGAGCGACAGCGATGTCATTCGAGAGGCTGCAACGTCGGATGAGGGGTGATCACGATTCATCACTGACGTGATGGCGGCCATCACGTCGCATGGGACGACATGAACGACAGGGCTTCCGTTACACTATGGGACGAGCGGACGTATGATGAAGCTGCTCACCGACCTGTGGCGAGCGTTGGCGTTCTTACACGTCCGATGGCTCTGCTCTGACGCACTTGCTTAAGGTGGTGAATCGGAGAGCACATCGGGTTCGCAACCCTATCTCGACGTCAGGCACCCTGTCTTATGGTCTACTTACGATTGGTAGGGGATAGCAAGAGAAATTCCGTGAGAGTTACTATATCGAGATATTGAGGCGATGTATTGATAGTCAAGAATCAAGTCATCGACCGCATATTTTTTTAATACGACTCCTGCAATCTAATCTTTCTTTCCTAACATAGAATCGGACGTAAAACCTTTGGACTGTATGGATTCTTCTGATGTTTTATGTACGCTATATGCAAAGGATATCGATGTGCCTACAAGACGTAGGACAATCTTAGGTCTCTGCTGAGCTAAATTTGTGCTAGTGAGGTGTTTTACTAGTTAAGGCATTGAAAGGGTTAAATCGATGATTTGTAGGGGTTGGGGGATGCAGTCTATGTGCAGGCTTTTTCCACTTGGATGGAGTAGGCCACAGACTCGATACACGATTAGATTGTACATATTACCGCTTGGTATGCGATCCAAATAAATTAATATGAGAATATGTCTCGATAGGAGATCACTCACACATATATGTTAGATTATCCCGCTGAGGTATTATTGAACCGATATGTTAACCATGTTCTTTATCACTCATTATTGCATAGCTTGAAAGCAAGGAAGATGCGAGACTCAAGACTATACGAACATAATGATAAGGATATGGAAAGTTAATAGTGTCTACGAGTTCGACTATATGTGATCTCATATTTAACCTCCACTAAGGCACTTTAAATTAGATCCTTAGGCCTAAGAATAGCAATGTCCCCACCACCTCATCCTATTTTCCGTAAATCTCTAGCTTGAAGCCCGTGACCGACCCCAATTTGCACAATGATAGCTCTTAATGAAGAGGTATCTGATGTAGGTCACAATTTCTCGACCAGACCAGTCAGAGGATGTTTTGACAGGAGAAGAAAAAGATAATGGTATGACATAAAAGGGTTGGGAACGTATGAGGTAAATGTGGCCTTCGACGCTCACATCCCTTGAGGTCACGCTCTAGCCTCTCTATGTTTTTTTTCTTTATTCTTTTTTGTTCTACTTAAATTTTGCTAGCTTAAGGCAATCGTTTGCTATGAATTTCATGACATTGTGAGCGCTTTTTTTTCTATAAAAAGAGATCTGTGCCACTCCGAAATACCTATACCATTCTTAATCCCGCTTATCCTTCTGGCCAGTGTCAATTTATAAATTAATGCTGAAGGTGGTTGGAAGGAAAATTGCATTAGTACGACACAACGATACCATGGGTGTCGGATTCATTTAGGATAAAAGTTGATTAAATACGCACAAATACAGAACAGCGTTATCAAACTTTAGTACTCTTTCGAGCGGGATTAGAGCGTAGCAGAACCAGCGTAATAAGGCAGGAAAACTTAATATCTACAGTTATATAAAAGAAGAAATTAGTGATGAGAGAAATCTCTAGTTGTCAAAGGGATTGTACATTGCAACCACGCGGGATTGTGAAAGAATCTAGGAAACAAAATACGCGACGATCTGCGACAATATGCGGAGGAGGTCTGTGACAAGCATAGAGAGATGCGTTGTCTTTGAACATATGAGTCTCTTGTGCGCATGCTTCACAAACAGGCGTTGTTAGTTATCCCTTTGAATGAGAACCTCTCATTTATGATCTCTCTAAAACGTGACAGCATAAATCGTATATTGTCTGGATCACAGGACACGACTTATAAGATATACCTATGACTCTTTATGTATGGCATTCCTATTTGGGGACTACTTCATCACACTCCGGCGGCAGAGTCGGTCGATACGTATCCTCGAGCTCATGCAGCTTCGCTTATGAAGAGCTTGATCAGTGTGAAGGACGACGATGCGGGCGGGGGTGTGCGTACCTGGGCTGTATTATGTGGGGGTGCAATGCGCAGTCAAGCTAGCTCTTGGAAGGTTGCGCCTTTATTCTCTGTGCGATACGAGTGTCCTCGCGGTGGTAAGATAGCTTATGCCACTTTCTATCATCTCTCGTCCTTCTGCTTCTGCAACATCCTCTATATTCGGCATACACGTGGAACCATCTCCTTTCGTTTAGTATGGAGCGGGGTGGTGGGCGTTCAGCTGTTTGGAAATATCACGTATCAATTAAGTGCATTGATTATTATATATCTTTTCTAATTTATTCTGAGCTCATGGATCGATCGATAGACACTAGTTATGTAATCGTCTTTTTTTCCATTTATCCGAAGCGGTGCTGAGTGTTACAATCTCGGACTTTTGTTTTTTCGGTGATACAATATGTGAGCTCGTGAAAGAATGGTTTGTCTGTTAGCGGTGTAATCCTACTGGAGAAGTATATCCAGGAAGCTCTTGGACATTCCCAAAATTTTGGATCGACATCCGGGATGTGTTAGAGACCAGTCTTGGTGAATCAATTAACATAGGTGGACATGGCGATACTAAGACACATGACGGACCCTGCACGTTGCCCGAATCATCTGTTACCGGATTCAATGCTGGCAGTGCCACTTATAATAGGCCTTACGTATCTTTGTTCATGTGGACTCAAAAACTGCGAGATAAGATTTGTGATCCTAGCATTGTACTCATGAATGGTCGGACAATCCTAAGGTCATTGTCCTGACATAGATACGTCATCCGATATAGCGTGGTACCTGGAGATAGCACATAATTGCTGTCGATTGTACCGTACTTTTTATAGTATTGAAATTGTAACTTCTAGAAATGATAAAGCAGAAAAATGTTTTTTGTTTTTTTTTTGTTTTCTAATTTTTCAGTTTTCATTTTGCTGTTTTCCATTCTCATAGTTTTCTGTTTAGAAAACTTGTTTTACTAACAAAACTGTTTTTCATTTTTCTAAATTTTTCAATTTCACTTAAAATTTATTTAGATAATATTAATATTTTTTCTTGGATATATTCATTTGAAATGACATGTAATGAATAATATAAAACTTTTTTTTTAACTTTTTTGAATTCTAATATATGTGAGATTTCAATATCCCGAATATCGGACGAAGTTGTGATTTTTGGTTTTTTTGTTTTTTTTTTTTTTTTTTGTTCTTTTTTTTTTTTTTGTTTTTTTTTTTTTTTTTTGTTTTTTTTTTTTTTTTTTTTTTTTTTCTTTTTTTTTTTTTCTTGTCTTTTAATTTGTATTATGATAGTAAACATATATTAAAAATATTCGAACTAATACTCTATTGAGTTCAATCAAAATCTAAACATTATATTGAATTTAATTCTTAATTTTGATAATGTAAATAATGTCTAACTTTAAAGTGTAAGCAAATAAATTATGTTTAAATAACTAAAATATAAAAGATAGAAGATAGTGATAAAATAATAAGATGATAATGAATGTAATCATACTAATGTGGTTATAATGACATATAATTAAATAGATGATAGATGATTATGTTTTCCATTTCGAAAACAATTTTTAAGTGTGTTTCAGTTTTCCAGAAATTTCCATAAATTATTTTCAGTTTTGAAATGGAAACTATGTTAGTAAAATGTTTTCTATTTTTCTATTTTCCAATTTCAGAAAATTTTCAGAAATTTCCAGTTAATAAACGGCCCCGTAATTTTTGTTCTATGAAATAATATGTTCCGTTTTGGTCCCCACCACATTAAGATAATGTGTAAAGGGTTTGAGTGATATGATATTGACAAAAATTAAACTCATGATCTACATGTACAATAATAAGTTGTTATACCACGACAAGGTGGACCCTGATCATAAATTGTGTATTTTTAGTATTGAAATTGTGAACTTCTAGAATATAAATTGTGTTTCTAAATTTTGAAAATTTGTAAATACAATATAGGGTCATCACAATTTTTTGAATTTTTAAAATGTAAATTGTGAATATTTAGTATGTAAATTGTGTATTTTGGACACGGATCTACATAATAATTTGTCTTCACATCCTTTAATTTATTTATATTTTTTTCTTTTTTTTCCCAATATTATTATTAGATAAAATTATTCTATGGATCCGTGTCTAAATGTTCACAATTTACATACTGAAAGTTTACTATTATCTTTTAAACAATGTTGCAAAAATCCCGCCTAGCCACCGATTAATCCCCGCCTAGGCGCTAGGCGCTGGCCGACCGCCTAGCGTATCACCAATATCGGTGATCTAGGCGGTTGGCCGGCTAGGCGGCCGACTAAGCCGCTTAAGCGCCGCCTAGGTCGTCTAGGCGTTGATCGCCTAGGCTTCCTAGGCACCGACTAGGCCGCCTAGGCACCGACTAGGTCACCTTGTCGACCGATTAGCTATTGTTTCGTTCTTTTTAAATAAACTTTATTTCACTCAAAACGATGTGCTATTTTGAGTAAAATAACCCTAAATTGTTCAAACTTTATGTGTTTTTGATTAATATTTAATATTTTAGTATTAATATTAAAATATTAAATAGTTTATATTCTAAAATTTTACAATTCTAATACTTAAAATACATAATTTAAATGAGTTAATACCCAAAATCGTCATCGACTATAGTGGTTTTTCTCAATTTCGTCCTAAACGACTTTGGTGACCTAATATCGTCCCAGACTTTTGTGTTTCGCTCAATTTAGTCCTCCATTTGTTATAATATTAAAATTGGAGTTGATAAAATAAAGGGACAATTCAGTAATGTCAACTATTGATCTTCTTTTCTTTCAATCTTGTTAAGTGAGCGAAATTCTACTTTTAAGCATTTGTCAGCAATACTCTTTTCTCTGTCGGTAACGAACAATAATTCTAACATTACCTACAGCAATTAAAATCCCTTGTAAACATAACCGTGTAATATGCAAATCCACTACATTTGCTAACATTCCTAAGCTCTTATTTCTGAGTAAGTACTAATATCATTGTTAATAAAAACATAAAAAAAAAGGAATATATACAATAATACAATTCCTGAACTTTTCATACTATCCGCCCGATTGCTAAAAATCTCTCTTCCCAAAATATACATAGATCTTATCTTCCCTATATACATTTCCGTGTAGTAAAGAGACTCCATTATTCACAAATAAATATATGCTTGAATTGCTGGAAGTACTTTTAATTATAAGCTTCCTAATTCTATAATTATAAAACAGTGTATCATCCAATCTCTTTGCACATCTAATTAATCCTCATTATATATAAAAATAAATCATTGAAATTTTAAATTCCCGTCGCCGAGTTCCAAAAATCTCTCTTCCAAAATAAAATAAAGCTTGATTTCTACTTTCCTCATTCGATAAAACAATATATTTGGGTAAAAATTCTATTCTAAAATTATGAAACATAGTGTCAATACCCATTCTCTTTCACATCTAATCTATTCTAATATTTCCTATACTATATAAATACCAAATAAAATCTGAATTTTACTCTGCCCGTTCCTAAAAAATCTAATCTTCCCAAGTAAAATATATTGATTTCCTACCTTTTTCCCATTTGTAGAATAGTTCTGAGTAAAAATTCTATTTCATTGAATGAAGCTACTAGCTCCTATTACATCTGTAGTATCGGTGGTTTCATATAGCTTTCTACACCTAGCTGAAACACAATTGAGGCCAATAACGCCTCCCAGCTCTGTGGCTGTGAACTCACACCTTCCCAAATGAAGTCAAACGCTGGTACTATTAGACCACATAGTCCTAGTCCTTTGACAATCTAATCGTAATCTATACTACATAACTACTAAAAATAAACCAATCACTGAAATTTCTAACTTCTCGCTCCGACGTTCCTAAAATATCTCTCATATACAAATCCCAATAAAATATATTGATTTCTACTTTCCATTCGTAGAATAATTCTGGGTAAAAATTCTATTCTAAAAATTTATAAGAATAGTGTAATACAATCCCCTCTTTGCAGCATCTAATCTAATCTAATACTATATATAATCCAAAAAACTATCCACTCAAAGAAATTTCAATTAACTTCCGACCCCGATTCCTGAAAAATAATCCTCCTCTTCCCAATAAAAAACTCATATTGATTCTAGCTCTTCCTAACATTGTAGAAAATAATATCTGGTAAATTCTATTCTAAAATTATAAATAGTGTAATACAATCCTCCTTTGCCACATCTAATCTAATTATACTATCCCTATACTAATATACAACAACCTACCAACATACACTCACTACACCACCTACTTAAATGCGCTGAACCCTAATCTTATCCATTCAACTCCACAGACACACAATATCAAACTCCTAAAAAAATGCTCTCCTTCCCCAATAAAAATTTATTGATTTCCTACTTCACATTCCGACAATAATTCTGGGTAAAAGCCTGTGAAGTGTTCACCCCAAGTCTTCTGCCAAGGCATAACTTTTTGTACTCGGCAACTTGTTAAAACCACTAGACCAGTTTTGGACCCAAAATATTTTTTTTGAAATTTGCGTATTTTTTACGAGATCTATCCACACGCAAACTGGCCAAGTAAAGGCCCCGGTTTGGCACTACAATTTGCTAAAAAAATGCTTTATTACAAAGTCTGAAGAAAAAACTATGTGAAACCTTATGTTTTATTAATGAATTTTTAAATTTTTTTAATTAAAAAATTGTCCATGCATTTTTTAATAATGCTCTCTTTATAATTGGTAAATGAGTTTAATTATGGTAAGATTAGGAATAATTAATTGATGGAAGGAAATCTAGAAGAATGTAGATGAAGATATTTAATTAATTGTTATATTCCTCAGAGGCTATATTGAATGAATGTAAAATCATGGTGACTCCAATCATGAACCATGAACACAACCCCGAGGCTAGATCGAGGGGACCGACAGAGCATTTGGGGAGGCGTGTAATCATGGTGACTATTGGTGATCAACTGAGACATGAACCACATCAGGCCTAGACACCCAGACAGGACACACGGAACGGGTGCTCACTGCACACAAAGAAGCCCCCTCACTTTGAGCAGGCTTGCTCCGCACACTGCTGCTGGTGACGACTCCCGATGCCCCCTAGTCATTCTTCAAAGTACTCACCCTCAACAATGTCCTGTTGAGCTACCCTTGCGAGCTTAATTATTGTTATATTATTATTGTGACTCCCGGATGATACAATACAAAAATATTTAATTATGATTATAATTATTATTGCCTCACGACCATTATATAGTTAAACAAACTTGAAACGAAACTACTAACTACTACTACTTAAATATAAATAATAATAATAATCAAATAATAATAATAATAATAATACAATAATAATAATAATATAATATATGGTAAAATAATATCCTAAAAGTTAATAAATGTTATAATAATAGTAAAGAATATTAAACGTAAAGAAATTATAACATAGAATAAATCGTAATAAATTAATAATCTAGTAGTCTAGGATTAAAATTTCGCGAATTGTCAAGAAAAATAAAGGGTGAGTTCACAACTCTTAAATAATTATATATCGATTTACATATTCTTAATATATTTACAACAATTTCATTTCCGTGGCATAGCACGGGTGAAAATACTAGTTATGATAATAATTACTCCACATTAAGTAATTATACTAATATTTTGCAATAATACTTTTATGCCTTCAGATATAAAAAAAATATAAATATAAGAGAGATTATATAAAATACCATTGTAATTACACGAAGAATATGAATGATCATTTTTTTTTCTCTATTTTTCTTTCTTTGTTTGTTCCCCAACAACAATGTTTTCTAATTCTTCCTATTAGGGGTCATGTCTGTGAAATTGAAGAGCAACATTTATACTATTAAATAATTCATATTACAATGTACTATCTGTTCATAACTAGTTTCTCAACCTATTGAAGCATAAACAGTCAATGTCGTCTCCACTGAGGCTCGATCCCACATCTCCCTCATGAGACTACAAGAGCAATTTGGTGCCATTAGACTACAAGGGCAAATTATTTATGCCATGCATGGTGCACACGGTTGCAAACGGCATCGTTTTGATTAAAAACGACACCGTTC
>VALG01007041.1:0-11512 GCA_009835305.1 Ipomoea purpurea
ATCAATAATACGTAGTCCATGGTGCTAAGCAAAAGGGTAAAATGCAGCATATCGCGCCAAGACTTCAAGGGTCATTAAGGACCCACCCCAAGGAAATGAGATGACTCGTAAAGTCACCGAGTCATCCCACAACAGAAATTTGGTACCAAACTGCGCTTTAAAAAGAAAAAGGGCGCGCAAGGACACCTCATCATAAAAATAAAGGGCACAACAAGCCGACCCCGGGTAAGACATGAAGTCTTACTAAGAATTTCCATCCACCTAAAGAGGAGATGAAATTCAAATAAGAAGAGAAATTTCAACCCAAGTCCGTCGACTCCCAAGAGAACTTTGGGAAGAATTCTGGGAAGTGGCCCTAGAAAATTGGCTTGGTGACCAACTTGGTCAAGAACCGTTGGGTCGCATAAAGAGGTAGTGTTAAACCACCACGGAAATTCCCTCCAAGACAGAAGAGAAGGATGAAACCTTAGCCTGAAAGCAAGGTCTAACAAGGATCTTAAAGTCAAGAGGCAAGTGCCAACCACCAAAGGAAGGAGGATCACCCAGCCCGTTGAACGCATCGTGATCAAAGCATCTAACGCCGATTATTCACTTGGGGTAAGAAACTTAAACCATCCTAGCGAATTCCTTTCCTCCCTCAGAAAATCGGCCCCCTCCTTATTTCAAAATCCTTTCTACCTTCAGACCCCATTCTTAATTCCATGTTTTAACGATTCCATACAAGGTGGCAACCTCACAACCTAAGTTGCAACCTTGAAAACTGATCCGAATTCCTGAATTCACCGTGTCCTCAAGTTTGAAACCCACTCTCTTAGCCTGTAAACCTAATCGTTCCCAAAAACCCCAGCACACATAGGCGTGCAAGTATACAGTTTCCCCGTGGAATACCTTCTCTTTAGGACCACGGTTCTTCTCTTGACCCGTTAACCCTGCAATGATTTCCAAGCTTCGGGGACGAAGCTTCCCGTAAGGGGGGGGAAGAGTGTAAACACCCCCGTGTTACGGCCTTCAATACCGGATTAATTATTTAATTAATCCGTTAATCAATAATTAAATATGATTTAATGTTTAGGTTACCTTTAATTAATTATGAGGTCCACCATAACCCGTGGACGCCTTGCCTGAACAAGAAGTCTTAACCCTATTATGAATAATGGAATAAGGCCTTTTTACTATTCAGCATATGATTAATGGATTCTCTCTAATTAATATGGTCATATGGACCCATGGACCCTTAATATGCGTTGATGTTTTTTTTTTTGATCCAATGGTGCATGTATAACTACACTACTCAATATTAATTGTCACTTACTACTAGAATTATTTATAGATTTAAAAAGAAAATCGATAACACATAGGTTTTAATAACTCTGTATTTTTCATTTAATATTTTTCTGATGTCCTTTGTCTAATCTTAATTTGATGAATGTCTGCTTAAAATATTGTTGCAGGTTCAGGAGTCAGGAGTGATGTTCTGACTCTTGATTGCCGAGGCATGGGATTTAAACCATAGTAATATCTTCTCTTAACAACGCGTTTTGGTTGGAAGGAAGAATTACGTGGAAAAAAAATTGCAATTTTATGGAAGATGAATTACTGGGAATAAAGTGAGAATTTAAATTCCAGTGTTTGGTTTATGTGAATAGAATTACTGGAAATTTTAATTCCAATGTTTGGTATACATGTGAATTGAAAGAGAATAAGTAGTATAAAGTCCAAAATATCAATTATTGTTGTGGTATTAATTTTAGGTTAAAAAAAAGAGGGATAATTTTGTCTCATCACTAACTTTTTTTCTTCCTGAAATCGCAGGAATTAAAATACCGGGAAGGGGGGACATGAGATTTTAATTCCATAAAATTGGGGGAATTGCAATTCCATGGAATGCAATTCCTTCCAATCAAACTAAGGAATTTCATGGCCTTTGGAATTAAGTGGGAATTAAGTGGGAAGAGAATTTAAACTCCCTCCAACCAAACGCCCTGTAAAAGGTTGAATTCCAATCCCAAAGGACCTCTACACCTCACACGGTTGGAAATTATGGAATTTTCGACCATCTGAAATTGATCTTAAATCAAGTAGAGAGCCTTGTTCTGATCACTTTTGGTATCCGAAAAAATCTTTAATTTATTGTTATTTCCGACCATTTTTTGCTTTCAACTTGATTTAATATCACTTTCAGGTGGTCGGAAATTCCATAATTTCCAGTAGTGTCAGCTCGATAAAACATTTAGAAATATGTAAATCAGGGTGACTCAATGTCTCAGCAAACAGAGCTAAATGTCAGTGCGCAAAAGGATTTATCCACTATGGGCATAATACGATCCTTACACTGCTGAGATTAATGAACCTTGACCTTTTCTCTGAAATACTGTCTATAGAACCATTAAGTTAAACTCGTGCCGAAATATCTTCTTTCCAGATCACGGGGAGAGAGAGAGAGAAATGAAACAAGAATTTGATATACATAACTCCTTCATTTAAACCATGAATCTACTGATAACCTAAAACATGACAGATCTGCATATTATCTAAGGGCTTTGAATCAAGGTGTACTAACTTGTGAACAGAACTGGGATGGGATGGTATACAGGTATAGCTCTGATCTCTAAACCTTGCTGTTTTCCTCCAACGGAACTGTACATATAGCTAGCTTGAAACTTGAAAGCCAAGATCCAGTTTGCAAATTTGGGACTCAGATTCTCAGAGCAAGTGTCCCAGTACAGATGGATGCCACCAGAAAGATGCAGCCAACAAAGGGTTGCAGATTAATGGGGGACATGGATATTGTGGAGGTGTTTCCAAGAGGAATGGCATCTCCCATGCCAGGCATTTCCCTCCAGGCACAGGATAGCTTGCATTTAACAATGGTGGAGGTGTGCCCGAGCTGCAAAAGCAATTGAATAATCAATGGTATAGATGAACTCAAATAAGGATATATATATATGCATGGTAGTAATGATATGATGCTGGATGGTCCCTTACTCGGGCAATAATCCTGTTCCAGATGATGAAGCTGTGGTTGGAGGTGTAGTGGGCGTAGTGATCGGAGCTGATGGAGTTGGATTTGTGTTGGCGGTGATGAAGAAGATGAAGACGAAGACGAAGATGAAGAGGATGATGATCCTGATGTTGGGTAAACACAAGAACCAGAGCCTGCGCCCAAAGATCATAAAATCAGATAAACTGTAAGAATCAAGTGTTACCATTACTCCA
Organism: Ipomoea purpurea; assembly: GCA_009835305.1. Taxonomy (NCBI): domain Eukaryota; kingdom Viridiplantae; phylum Streptophyta; class Magnoliopsida; order Solanales; family Convolvulaceae; genus Ipomoea; species Ipomoea purpurea. Next base: position 3,217 of record VALG01007041.1, read on the forward strand.
AAAAGTATAGGTTAAAGGTAAGGAGCAACTTTATTTTCTTATATCATCACCATTTCAACTTGGCCTTTTATTGGCCTATACCCAACATTTCCCCCACCTTCAATACCATTTGTTACAATCAAACACTTATCACTAGGATAAAAGTTATAGCTACCAGCGAAGGCGCAACTTTAATTTTTTATACTGCCACCACATTTTCGAGAGGCAAAATGCTAGATTTGACCTTTCATCCGCCTCAGCCCAACAATCCCCAACCATTCTCCTCGTTCAATACCATTTGTTACAATCAAACATTTATCGCTAGGCTAAGAGCTATAGCTACTAGTGAAGGCGTAACATTAATTTCTTATACCACTATCACATTTTCAAGAGATAAGGTGTTAGATTTGACCCTTCACCTGCCTTCTCTCAACACTCTCCTAAACACCAATTGCTAGACTTGACTATTTACTGGCCTCCGCCTAACACAAACTAAAAGACAGACAGTTTGTCATCAACAAATAAAACCACAGCTTTTCAAGATTGTGTGTGTGTGTGTTTGAGTGCAGCTTACTTGGATTTGTACTAGTAACCATGGCAGCTCCCCCAAAGTCACAGCTAGTGGGCACAGGATTCTTCTGATAATAGCTGTTAAATGCGAAAGAGGCATGATTCTGCAGGGAATTTGGGTTGTAGCAGCTCCCACTTTGCTGAATGGTAGAACAATCCGCCCCTCCGATCCCGCAAGCATAATCCAGCGCAGATTGCAGAGTAATCTCCGGCACTCCACTCCTCGCCACGCACCAGCTCCCACTCTGGCCCCCGCCGGCAGCAGCCGGCGGATTGGTCGCCGCAGCCGGCGGCGTGACAGGGAGGCCTCCGACTCCGGCGGGTGTTGTAACAGGATTAGTGACGGCAGGGAGTGGTGTGTTCACTGGATTTGGGTTTGTGGAGGGGACTGGGAGAGGGGTAGAAACCGGGGTGGGTGGCGTCTGAGCCGACGGGGTTGGGGTTGTGGCCGGGATGGTGACGATGCCTGCCGGAGGGAAATTGGCCGGCGGCGGGAGATTGACCGGAGTAGTGACTGGGTTGGTAACTGGCGTTGTGACAGGTTAGTAACTGGAGTTGTAGGTGGTGATGATCTTCCATTAGTTGATCATGATTGATTGGATTTACCCAAGATGGAACATAGTTTTGCACATCTTTTCTGGACAAATGGAGTGCCTGCAGATGCTGCTTTCCCCTTTCAAGATCTGTGTGTTCATGGAAGTTCATACTTGCAGAAGATGCCCCTTCAAGATAACAACAACCAATTAATGCAATTCAATTACATACTTCTCTGCCATTCTATAATAGGTGCAAATTAAATCCCTCTACTAACAAATGGTATCTTAGTTAGGTCACGAATTCAAATTTCAACAAAGGCTAACATGTGCCAAAATGAATAATTGTTGGGCGGGAATGGGTGGACCAAGTCCAGCACCCTGCCTCCACTCAACATTAAATTTGGAGATTTGTTGAACAGAGGCTGGTGGGCCAAGTCTAACAGCTTACCTCTATACTAAGTTTGGGGCATTGTTGGGCGAACCGGTGAGTCAAATCTAGCACCCTGTCTTTGCCCAACACTAAATTTGGAAAATTAATGGCGGAGGCTGGTGGGTCAAGTCTAGGCACACTACCTCTACTCTAAGTTTAGGAAATTGTTGAGCAAAGACGGAAGAGTCAAGTCCAACACATTGTCTGATCTCCACCCAACACTGAGTTTAGAATTATTAGACAGAGACGGTGGGCCAAGTCCAACACCTTAGCTCCCAACACTAAGTTTGCTTGTAGCATTAAATTGCAGCATTGTTGAATAACCCAATTTAGAGATCTGAATGTTTCTTTTCTTTTTTCTTTTTGAAATAAAGATATTCATAAATTAAAGATCAGTAGCAAGAACATCAAGAAGGGAAGCAGGGAGCACATTCCTCTGAATGTTATGTTGTAGACATTCAAGAATATGAAAATATGAAATGGAAATTTCTTCCAAAAACTACAAACACCATTCAAGTCTTCTATAATAGATCAATTTCAGAGGCTATATATATGTATTAGTGTGAAACTAACCCATGAATTCAAGAACCATATATACCAAGTTGAAAAGAAGATTACACTACAATACAGATCGAATTGAAGAGATCAAAATGGCATAATAAAGATGCAGAGAGTAATAAAACGCTTACCATACAAGCAGGAAATGAGAAGATTCAACAAGAGAAATTGGGAAGCCCCTCCTGTAGCCATTACAGTGACGCTATATATAGCTTGATGAGAAACAGACCCAAATGGAAGAATTTCAATCTTGATGACAATCACAGCATGAAAAAGGCTCTGATCTGATAGCCTGGGGAGAAAAATCCTTTGAACCCTGTAACTATCAACGAAGCCAAAACTTTTAGATTAATCAATCTTGAGTTATGTTTCGCTCATATATATATAAAAGAACTTATACCGCAATCTCAGATGGTGATCCAATGTGACGCCGACTTAACAGTAACACTTCCCAAGACAATGAAGGTGGGGGGTGGGGAGGGAAAGGTGATGAAGATAAAGGAGGGAGAGAGGGAAAGAAAAGAGAGAGTACAGTGGTAGCAGAAAGTAAAAGAGAAGAGAGAATATGATGTGTCGTGCAATGGTCAGGAAAAAGTTGCAATTGATTCCTTTGGCATGAAGAATGAATTTTGAAGTAGGAAATGCATGATTTTGCTTCTCCACTGTGGAAAAGCATAGAATATATTATTTCGTATACAAAATTATTTCCTTTTTTTCTTTTAGTTTATAGCCGGAATGGAGTGCTTGACAAATTGCATGCATGCACTATCTTATTATACATGCACGTAGAAAGCAAAAGTCGGATCTTATCTTCAATGGTCTAATATAATATTAGGGGCAAAAGGCCATTTAATTTGTGGAGCCCTAATAATAATAATAATAACAATAATAATAATTATTATTATTATTAGAGTAAATTTCAATTTTGGTCCTGTGACTATAGAGGTCCTATTAATTGCAGTCCATGACTTTTAAAAGTGTTAATTTAATACCTTGATTATGCAACTTTTATCAATTTTGGTCGCTATGACCAAATTGCGCTGAATTATCAATTAGGGTTTAATATGAGGGGCGAATTCTTAGTTTGAATATATTGTGGTCTAAAGTAAGCAAAGTCAATTTTTAATCCGATTTTTTCAGTGAAATTTGACCGGAGTGACCAAAATTGATAAAAATTACATAGTCAAGGTACTAAATTAACGCTTTTAAAAGCAGTGGACTGCAATTAACAGAACCCCTATAATCACATGACCAAAATTGAAATTTACTCTTATTATTATTTTTGTTGTTGTGGTGGTGGTGGTGGTGGTGTTGGGTGGCTTGGCTTTTACATTGTATTTGGAGGAAAGTTTCAGTAATTAACGGAACATTAGGCTGAAGACTGTGAAATAGAGTTTACATAGTCAAAGTACATAATAAGAGATTTAACATACGCTTAAATTCTTACACATATTACTCTATAAAAACAGCTGCTCAAAGAATATGACTGGTTTTCTTCTTCATTATATACATGTTAGTTAAAATATATGCTCAATTGCTCAAGATCCTTGAATTGTCCTTGTGTGAAGAACGCTCCTGTTTGTGCATAAGATCTTCATTTTTCCTAACTTCATCTAAAAAAAAAGTATAAGTATCTTATTCATATCTTGCTGAAACTTTGTAGTTGCGCTATTAAGCTTAACCGGGCATCTAAGTATTCTACTACTCTTCCCTTCATGTAGCCGGATATCACAAGGAATTTAGTAGAATTCTAGTAAATAAAATCTTGGATTGGATTTATTCTATTGTACCTCCAGACAAACCAACAATCGAATTACAAACAACGTAAACGTAACTTGTTTGATCTATTGGTGTTATCGAGTCGAAAAATTCTTAATATTTGTAATATATAATACCTTAGATAATACATGCCCATAATTGTAAGTGTACAAATTTAAGTAACACATTAAAAATCGGCAAATTATGTCCTGGAAACGTTTCACCACTTTCATGCGTGAACAACGGGTTCAAATGGGTGCCGTTTTATGAAGAAAAAAAATCCGTTAATGGTGTTAAGGTACGCATTTGGTCACGATTCAACTGAATTTTCCTGTTATCGAGATCATATGCCCAATATGACTTAAATTCATAATGAATCATAAACAAAAAAATTTCATAATACGTTATTAAAAGAAAAATATTTATTAAATTATGAATTTTCTGTTATGGGATTATGAAATTTACTGTAAAATTCATAAACAGAAAATCATAATCTCATAACATAAATTCATAATCTCATAAAAAAAAATTCTTCATAAATTTCATAACTGCACATTAATAAATCCATGCAATTATGAGTCACTGTGATTTATATCCTCTCACATGCTCTGTCGGATCGAAATGTACGGGACCCTTAGAATTGGGGATTTAGCCTTTCTTTTGGGGTAAGAATAATTTAAAATGCCTACTTTTCATGTGTCTAGAATTGTAGTCTTAGACACATTCATAAGGAATTGAATTTATGCCGATTGGATATAGCAGTTTTTTTTTTTTTTTTTTTTTTTTTTTTTTAACTCAAGGTTTTCACCGTCGCGAACACAAAATTAATTATCTCCTCACTGAATGGTAGGCATCTCTAAATGTTGAGACAGTTGACCTAGAAATTTAAAGTTGTACATAAGTCAATCTAGAAGATCGATATAGTAATTCTACTATATTTCGAAACCACTTATTATATATATATTGATTCATCTTATTATTATTATTATTATTAGTTATTTATTAGTTTATTTTTTTTTGCGTAAACTAGGTGGGTCTGGGACTTTTTCGTCTGCTCGTTTAATGGTCCAGGTCCACCCGACTAATCCACGTTTCGCGTCCGGTGCCAACCCGAGGCCATGGGACGTTAGTCAGAGGAAATCGTCGCTTGTGGGAATCGAGATTAACATGGTCTCATTCGACAATTCTCTCCATATGAGAAGAGAGAAATTTGTCACTTGAAGCATATCACTCGGATTTTATATTACTTTTATTTGTTAGATATTTGTGACCATTGATGTATAAAACTTAGCTTCTTTCTTTAGATATTCGTTTTCTCTATCTCAAATTATGCCAACCTTTATATCATCTAATTAATATTGAGAACAAAATCCCTTAAATATATGTAATCTATAGAAAATACAAGATAATTAGTAATGATAGATGGGACATTATTAAGAAGAAAAAAAGAAAATGAAGGGTCTTAGATCAAGCTAAAGTAATGATACACGCGCCTTTAAGTGACACGGATATATGTTTCAAATTTGGCACTCGTAATTTAGTCATTATATTAATCTCTCAACACTAAACTATATGACATGGCGCTATTGCCCCATCCAACCATTCATAGTTTATGAGCCTCTCTCATTGTTTTCAGATTTGAAGTTAAACATTCTAAAACACTCTAAAATTGTGTCTACTCATACAACCACTAAAGTATATTATAAGGGGTAAAGGCTGAAAATAAAATATAATTTTAATATTTCGATTTTTACAATGTTTGTGCAAGTGTCATATCTACCTCCTCCACTCCTCTTCACTGTGAATCCAAACCTTAAGCTTCCTATTTCTCCAAACACTGTTATCTATACTATAACTAACCAGGATCAGCATTTAAATTTCAGTAATATATATTGATATATAAAACCGTTTTTAATTTATTATTAACCAAAACTAAATTGCATGTTTTAACCAACCACACTCGTTAACTCATATATTTCTATAATATCCGTAAAAGCTTAATTTTAATCTATCGGTTCACAAGAATACTAAATTTTAATTCCTTTTTTCTATGTTTAGATCTCGTTAGTTATTATTTATGACATGACCATTTTTTGCTCTCACAAATATCCTTAGAGGGCATGGACATAGTTTTCTTTGTCGGCCCTTGTTCTGGTAAATTAACTGAGGCACCTCCAAAATCAATAAATTTTTTAATAAAATTATCGCTATATTAATGCACAGTATATACATACTCGAATCTCTATGAATGTTCTTTAATGTTCATCAAATATCTAACTTACACAGAAATACACAAACTATTCTTTACCCATATCCCTCCTTCAATCATTAAATCTTCTTATTATAGAGTTATATGTCACGAACTTGACCTTTTTAACTATCCATAATATTAATTGGCATACACAAATAAGAGTAAAAAGAATTAATAATAAATCAACTCATTAGCGACACTACTAATACAAAATTCAATTTGGGGCCACCTATCCATTAAAAAATTCTTCAGGGGAGATCCCCTATGACTGTCCCTCTCAAGACCCCTAGGAAGCTACAATTGCATAGCCATATATAATACTCCCAGAGCATAGATACAATCCTTCCGTTCAACAAAAATTGTTGAACAATGTATACCATCTCTATAAAAGATACAATATGAATTGTTCGATCTTTTTATAATATAATAATAACAGATATTATCGGTAAAAGAGTTTTCAGGTGTAAATACTCTAGTTCATTTATCCTCTTCTCGTATTTATTATTGTCAATTAAAAAATAAATTAGCTTTATTCCTTGATTAATAAAGTAACTCGAAAAAACATGCATTGTGTATTTAAGACCATTAATCAACAATTATACCCACACCTTGCCACAATTATTAGGTTTGATTAAAGCATAAAAAAATCATATTAATCGTCGTACAATGAATACATATAAATAGTACTTGGACCAAAAGTAGTGTATATATATACTTTGCGTAACAAAAAAAAATTATATAATATGAAATCAAATAATACATTATAAATCTACGGAGGACCAACATGTGGATTTAAACCTTCATATATATAAAATAATTTATAAAAGTGCTGAATATTATAACTACATCCAAATTACCACCTAAAGTAGTTATTTTGGATCTCATTCAATTTCACAACTTAAAATATTATGGATTCTAAAATAAATTAATTATATACATATGATTTAAGGTTATATGCATGGTAACAGTTTGTTAGTACAGAAACATAACCACGAGCTTATGAATTGATATTAAAAACAGTTTTTCTCAATCAATGTCAAAGAATTATGGAGCTATTTCACAATCTCCACCTTCATATCTAAATTTACGATGTTTATTACAATCGGGATGCACTTTCATTTTTCTATATAATTATCACATCTAGTTTTATCTAATATTATTCTTATTTCTCCATTTTATAATTAACACTTTGAGATGTGTGTAACACAATTCACCAAATCTGATTTACTGTCCCTCAATATTCAAATATCATCGTAGAATTAAAAATACATTTATTGTGCAAAAATTAATTATATTTATATTTCTAGTAATATTACTGTATATTATTGATTATATACATATAATTAATATACATTAACATAATAATAAATTAATGAAATACATAAACTTATAATACTATTTATAGATCAATAATGTAAATTCTGATTATAATCACAATAAAATTTGTCGAATACCAACTCACTCCTCTCCCTCTCTCACGCGACCACACCCACCATCCTTTCTACTATTCTTCATGCCTTTTAAATTCAAATATACTACTCACATATCTCTAAATCATAGAACACTCTAATTGTTATGGTATCCTATAATATATCAGAACATAACCATCGAAGAAATATAACATAAAATCATATAAAAATATAATAACTAGGGCAAAATTTAATTTAAAACGGACATATAAACCTCTACCTTCAAGCCTAAGCTCTCAAAGTCCCAACGGAACACCCAAATCTATAAGCACCTCAGGAACTTATATATAGGTTTACATTTTCTTAGCACCGAAAGACACTTTTAGCTGGATTCAACATATCTTAGTATGTACAACTCTAATATAGCTAATTGAAATGCATATATTAGAAATCACATAAAAAAATGTAACAGAAAAAAACTAAAAATATATATATGAAGTGTATAACATTTCATTCACACTATATTAGTTTTATTATTTTATAGTTATACCATCATCATAAATGTTAATTTTATCATGCTCCGATCCTTCTGTGCACGTGTGACAACCATCGAGTGTTCATACATTTTCATGCATCTCACGCGTCGTTTCACCGCATAGTCTGCAAATGCAATATCGAGCTCCAATACCCCACATTGTGAATGTGCAATGTATCTAATTAACCCTGAGCCTATAGCAGGTGATTGGATTATCCGCTATTGGAGTGATTAATTCATATGCATCCCTATCATCGTAATGAAACCTAT